>JAZHYW010016974.1:0-48527 GCA_037355805.1 Ixodes ricinus | reverse complement strand
TTAAGTCCGCTGTCACACGGCGCCTCAATAAAGTCCCGATAGCTTCAATAATCCCATGCATCTGTAATTCAGTCGAAAAGCGAGGCTTTTATGACTGTAGAGCTTTATGAAGACGCTAGTTTAGTATGAGGGCAAAAGCTCTTTTAGTTTTACGTTAAACTTCCCGAGCTGTTGGAGGCCCACATAAAGGCAGTAACGAAACGAGGGATTTGACATAAACATGAAATCGATAGGACAGCTCACGGACATCTAATCGAGGCAACATAGAAATCACCTCGTTGTACCCAAATATCGTTATGTAAATATTGCCACGCGCGCGTAGCGGAGTTGGCAACGCACGCGGCTGTCAGTGCGGAGGAACGAGGTTCGATCCCGGCTGGGCGCGGATGTTTCTTTTATAGTTCGATCTGGAAAGTTCCAGCTCATTCTCGGCTGTCATCGTGTGTTCTGGTACGAAACATTCCCGAATTGCGCGCAACTATAAAACCAGCGGTGACTGGCTACTTTGGGGCACTTGTCTTTCCGTCTCCGACGCAGCAGTAGTAGCTTCGTTTTAGGTTTGTAGGCGTTCGCCTCACTCAAACGTTTAATGTAAGCGCTCCGCATCCGTCTAACATTTTCGATCCGTTACATCATCGAACACGAAAGACAATGTCACGACCACTGACGTGTGCAACCTGCGAGAATATAGCGGTCTAGAGTATGTACCAGCCGCGGTATTTGTTCTGGAAAGTTTTACGGCAAAGTAAAGATTGTCAGCCAATCGCCGATTTCATTTTCTTTTCCATGCCCGACGCACGCGAGCGCGCACCATCCCGCTCTGGAGGAGTGCTTTTCCCCACGAACACGGATGCGCTGTGGCGAAGCGAGATACGCAGGATCGCCATGTCTACTCCGTGGGTGTCGTTTCCCCGCAGCGCAACGCCGCGCGGTGAAAAGCGCACTCAACGGAGCTGACCAACCCGCCCGAACAGACTTCGAACTAGGGAAAAAATACTACGGAACTTCCAAGTGCTGTCGGTGTTCGGTAAGGAGATCAAATCAAAGAGTACGTTATTCGAAGCGATGATCGAGCAGCTTAGAAAATATGAACAGGCCTACCGTAACGATCCAAAAATTCAGCAAAAGAATAAAGGAAAAAAAAAATAAAAGCTTTTGGCACAATGTTTGCGCTAATTCCTTGCATCTTTGCGAAATTCAGCAAAACGTAGCAAAGTAAGCACTCTAGTCGCACTTTGCCGGAAATGGCGCGGCTATTTCATTCTGCACTGCGTCCTCGTGCCTTAATATATGTTTGCCGATCGAGTATAAATGTATGTGTGAGCATAGGTATGAATCTGTAGATCTTCACGTGTGCGTGTACGTGCGTGTGTGAGTGTGCGCGTGCGTGCGAGTGCGCGTGCGCGGCGTGCGTGCGTGCGTGCGTGTGTGTGTGTGTGTGTAGATGTATTACCACTGTAACTGTAAGGCTATGTGAGTGTCCCCAGTTGTGAGTCTTCATAATCTTGAAACCACACTACACAGTCGATGTTCTGATGAGCCGCCGCCGCCCCCCCCCCCCCCCCCCGTTTTGACTCAGGAGTACATACACCACGAAGGCAAAAAGATGTATATTTATGTCCTTATGTTTTCACTTTAATGTGTATAAATATTATTATTATATTATTATTATCGTTCGTCCGTTTTCTTTTGTATCTCTCTTTTATTGAGCTTCGAAAAAAAAAAATAGTCGAACAGTACGCATGTAGGAAGGTAAAACACCAGCGTCGCCTCGACTCCAGCGTCTTACTGTCGTCTTGGACACAGCGTACGACACTTGGTGCACACAGCGACATGCAGTCGCGGCACCTCTCGAGGCGCACGGCTGCCCAAGCAGGTCGCCCTCAAAATCCAGGGCCTCGCTTGCCGGCGCCCCCGGTGAATTTCCTTCGCGGGGTTAAAAACGGATCAATCAAGTGAGCGAACGACCGCGCGCGCGGGCGTATACGTGCCGCCCGTTGGCTGCCTTCACAAAACGCGTCCTGTCCGCCGTGCACGAAACAGAAATGTTCTACGCGCTACGTATAGCCTAGCACAGGTTTCACTGTCTTGGTCGAGCGGAGGCCGCTTACGAAGCTGTATCAGAAGCTGCGGCCGAATACGAGATTGGTCGGCATATGTTAATGACGGTCCATTCAAACTGCAGCTGTTTCGCGCTGTAAGATTAACAAGCAAATAAGTGACAACAACAACAAAAAAAAGCATTTCCTTGTTAGGTAATGTAGGAGAAGTCACGGAGGTCCTAGATACAACGCTACGCGAAGTATGACTACATTCATGTAGCTACGCCGTGAAGCGATGGATGTAGGTCAAATTTGATCCAAGCTCTTGTCGTCACAATTCCTAATGGCGTCGTACGGCTTCCTTTTGTTTACCCTTTAATTTTTCGTGGAAATGTTCTAAAATGGCGTTACCGGCTGACGTGTGACGACAATCAACGTAGCGAGAGATTTGGAACTTCCAACGATGCATGCATATGTACGGAAATTCTGCAACTGGTTTGGTTTATCGGTCACTCTTTCCCAATTTGTGGTTCCTTCCACTCGCTAAAATAGCTTCAACTTAATTTTACGGTATATAAAAGAAGGAATATACCATAAGTTCTCGCAAAACTTGCAGAAGCAAACACTGCAGAAGCTACAGGCAACGCGCAGTGCCGTGCACCGCAGAAGCAGACGACAGAAAAGCAGCCGACGCGGGAATGTATTTTATCATTTCAGACGCATTTATCTCTGCCGAAACGCGAAGGCCCGCATCCGTCGCTATCGGTGACGCACAACAGGCAAAATGGGACCGTCAAACAAAAAATATGCATCAACAAATAAACGAGCGCAACAATCGCGCAGCGGTAGCACCGCGCGCTCCAGCGTCGTACTCTCCGCAAAAACTGTCGTGAGAAGTTCGCTTCGTAAGAGCAAAGCGGGCGCTGGCACATGAGCCGACACAGGGGTTGGATTTCGAGCGATATCTTTATTCAGGAGTCGAGCGAAGGACACCGTCTATTATAATATCAGCGTGTCAAAAAACGCTGCCACGGCGACGCCATTCGACATTCCTCGCTGCCTGCACGGGAGGAGAGGCCCCCCTCCCTTCCGCGCCTCGTCTGCTCCCAAAGGGATGCTTCCGGTCATAAAACTTCCGGTCTGACATCGCAGCGCCACCCTCCGTCAAAAACCCGTGTCACATTCGCGGCGGAACAAGCGGCAAGAAGCAAGAAAACAAAAAGGAAAAAAGCGAAGAAAGCCCAGAAATGTTTGGCCGCGCAACGGCGAGCGGACAAGTCGTTGTCTGGCCGATGTTGTGTCACCGGAATGGGCCATGTCGTTCCCGTTCGTTAGGCCCCTAATTCGTGTCGAATGCACACATCGAGCAGCGCTTTTCGAAGGCCTCTGACCGGGCAGCTACTCGCAGGTAGTACGACCGCGGCGGTCGCCGACGGAGCGGCAGAACGCGGCCGACGACGCTCGCTCTTCGCCGAACCGACTCGCGGGCATGGTGGCCACGGCGGCGGACTTGCAACGGCGTTCCCGAAGATTAGCGAGGTAGGGAATCCATCTTTGCTCCGTTGTGTGCCACGACGGACGGCGGCGGTCGCGGTGAGCCGACCGCGCGACTCGCCGTTCGCCCTGCGTCGCCCCGTCGCCGACGACGACGTCTATGACGAGCCCTCGCCGCTGGACGTGCGCCGACGACGTATCGCTCAGCGGGGCGCCCATACCTGCCGTCGCCGTCTCGCTCCCGTGAACGACTCGGGGGACGTCGTCCGCCGCCGCGATCGCCGCTACCACGTGTCCCAGCCGCGAGGAGACGACAAAGAAAACCGCAGCCCCAGCGCCTCGGGAGAGCCAGCGGTCGCAGTGCCGGCGATGTACGCACACAACGGTTCGGCGGTGGCGTCGCCGCACGACCTCACCGCGGATCCACAGGTTAGCCCCGAGAAGACGGCGCCCATGAAGCGTCGCAAGAGCGACGACGGCGAACGTTCCAAGAAGCCCAAGCTCGAGACGCAGCGCGGCTGCGAGTCGGACAGCGGGCTGGCTCCGCCGCCGCCGCTCGCACCCCACCACCATCACCACCACCACAGAAAGCCTGCGACTGCAGTGGCGGCGGCGGCGACGCCGCCGGGCCTCGGCCGGCCGAAGACGCCGAGCAGCGGAGCGGCAGCAACGGCAACAGCGTTCACGGCGTGTGTACCCTCAAGGAGGGATCGCTCAAGCTCAAGATCTCGCTGCACAGGCCTCTGGCTACCCCTGATGGAGATTGCTTATCGCCGGCGAAGCTCCCGCACGACGCCGATAGCGGGCTTCCGAACGACAGCCCGCAATCTGGAGCGATGCACGCCTCCAACGCCCCCCGTCGCTGCCGGCGCAACTAGGGCACGCCTCCAAGTACTCTGGTGTCCCCACCGCGCGCGAGAGTGGTGTCAGTCACCTCGACGAGCAGCTACGACCGGAGCCCGAGGACCCTGCACACGGTGTGCGAGTGAGCGACTTCGTTTGTGGGAAGCAGCGACAGCCCCCTGCAGTCGACGACGCGGGTCAGTGGAAGCCGGCCGAGGAAGAACCTATCTCCCGGCCACTACGTCCCCATACACCGTTCCGCAGAACAGGAAGAGACTCATCCAGGACACCTCCAAGCTGAAAAAGAGGGCTAGCAACCTCGACCCGGCGGCGACAGACAGGACCAAACCCCAGCAGACGTTCCGCCACACGCAGGTCGGGCAGAACGGAGGCGTGGTGCACCATAGCTCCATCCTGGACCACCCGAGCGTCCACTCGAGGATGTTTGCGGACAGTCCTCGGGCCACCGAGGCTTCCAGGAGTAGTCCCTTGGTTGCTCGACTGGCGGCCCCCAACGCAGCAGCCAAGGGTTCCACGTGGAAGCAGCCGGCAAAAGGCAAGGCCAACAACAGTGCGGTGTCCCCCGAAGAATACCAGCCGCTGGATCTTTCCAAGCCAGTCGCCAAGAACGTTAACCTCGCGGCGGCGTTGGCCAGGCCCGTTCGAGAGGCCGCGGCGAAGACTCGGGAGCACCGCTACATTCCGCCAATTGGTGTGTTCTACATGAAGCCTCGGAGTAGACAGAGACTGGACGGAGTCATCCAGAAGTTGTGGGCGACGAGAAATGGTCCGGACAAACCACGTTGAACGGTGTCCCTGGTAGTTTCGTTGTGGGACAGTGTTTCGTTTTTTTTTCTTCGCTCCAGTAACAGTTTACAAACACGGGTTGCAGTTGCGAGTGTATGTTTGTAGTTGTGTGAACACAGCAAACAGTTGGATTTTTTTTTCTTCTTACATTAAAGGACATTGGTACAACGTTACAGCACGTCCGCAAGCTCTCTCCGACTCTGATAAGCCCCTCTTATACTCGACACATGATCTCTCGCTTTTCAAGTTTGTTGGGGGAGCTACTGACACAGCCTTCTGTTTCTGCTATGCAGGCCACAAACTCTCAGACTCGACACAAGGGCTGGTGGAGCCTCATTATGTACAATGTTATTTCCCGCCAAGCTGCATGACGCACAGTGCGCCAGTTTTGTAAATCTCACAGATAAGAAAATGGCGTGCCAGCGTCGCCCCGTTGTGGGACACTCACACTTGTGGGTGAGTACAAGTGCATCCGCTACTGCATGACAAGCACAGGGTAACCCGGGTTCAGAATGTTGCTTTCAACTCTTACTGTAAAGTTTATTACTCAAAGGGTGGGAGCATTTAACAATTTACTTTGCCCATTGTACTGATGCAGTGGCAAATCCACACCAAGTTTACATTGTTGACAAGGGCACAATCATGCCTAAAAAATTTGTCAATCTCTCGTGTGACCATAGCGTTGATTAAGTGAAGCAACCGGAATAAAAATGGACCAAAGAATGAAGGGCAGTCATGGCTGCATCTATCCATGCGCAGCCACCAAAGAACATCATATCGTAAAAACTAAAAGGCCCGCGAAATTTTTTATTTTTTTCAAAGAGGGGGATTTGTTCGCGCCAGCTTTGTCCTCATTTGGTCATTGCCCCTGCTACGTATTCTGAAAAAGTATATATATAAAATAATAAAGTTTCACTTCCACAGTAAGCAAGGTCACATTTAACAAACGCAAAGAGAAAGAAAAAAACTAACTGTCAAAAACGCATTGTCGGTAGGAGACGGGTGTGGCAATTGGCGAGCCCCAGGCCCGAGCCCCCCAAAGCCCCAAAAAAGCAGCGCTCGCTTGCAGGCCACCGCGCGCCGAGTGTCGCCCTCGCGTGGCGCACTCGGCAACCGCGGGTCAGGTCTTTTACCCCGTTGGCGGCGCACGGGAGGAGAGGCAGACGCACGGAGCAGGGACACGAGTCCAGAGAGCGGTGCGCGATATGACGCCGGCCGCCAAAAAGAAGGGCAAGTACGACGCCAAGTTCAAGCTGCAGGTGATCCACTTCGCCGAGCGGTTCAGCAACCGGGCCGCGGGCTCCAAGTTCGGCCTGAACGAGTCCACCATCCGCGGCTGGCGCAAGGTGAAGCGGGTGCCCAGCGGCGCGCTCGTCGTCCCTGCCGCCTCGTGCTGCGCGCTGCCCCCGCACGCCCCGGCCCCGGCCGTGGCCCCGAGACGGACCCCCGAACTTGCCAACGCGCTACCGCACGAGCCGGCACGTGCGGACGCGATCCCGGCGCCCGCCGACGGGCCGCTCCTTTACCGGAAGTGTGAGCAGCCGCGCGAGCCGGTGGCCGCCGCGGCAGAGCCGGCGTCTCCGCCAACTCCGCCGCCCGCGCGGACTTTCCTGCCAACGGTGCGGCCCAGCGGCCCGCGCCGCGTGCTCGTGCGACGCTCCCAGCTGATGACGGACGGCGGGTTCCCCGAGCTGACCGTGCCCTTCACCGTGATCGCCGAGAAGGCGCTCCGGGCGCTCTACCAGCAGAAGCACCGCCAGCAGCACCACGTCGTCGCGCAGCACGAGTCGTCCTACCAGGCGCCCCACATGGGAGGCGGCTGCGTGACCACGAACCGCGAGGTGTTCGCCAGCTTTCTGGGACTGACGCCCAACAGACTCGTGGACAATGTGACGTGACGCTTGCGCCTGCCCTTTTTTGGGGGAGTACGGTGAGGGGGGTCCGGAGGGGACTTTGGCACAGGTCGTAGTCACGTGGTCACTTGTGCCAAGTCGGCTGTCCCGCGGGGACGTTTTGCGAGATTGCTAACGACGCGAAAGAAAATATATGAGGAGAAAAAAACATATTTACGCGCGCGAACGGTTCACTACTTACAACACAACAAGTGCAATACTTTCTTTTATATTTCTTTTTTATTATTATTATGCGAGGAAGCGATCAGCTTTCGTGCGCGATCGCACCGGCAAAACTCGTAGACCGGCGGTGAGGGACACTTACTAACTGTATGCCTCCGCACGTGGGCAACAAAAACTTTCGCGCTCGCAATCTCAGACAAATGCATCGACACGTGCCACGCTCCAGCTCGGGTTCTAGCTTTCAAACGAGAGTGGAACCGGTAAAAAAAACCGTATACTTATATATTTATATGTATATACATGGTTCGTAGAGTGGTTCTTGTATTGCAGTCAAACTTTTTTCTGCTAGCTCTTTACAAACAATTGCACCATCTTGCCTTTTTGCCACTTGTTTGCCTGGCGTCCAATGCTACGCTGTGTCGCGCCCCACGTTGTAGTCTGGCATTTTTACGATGCAATATTATAGACGAATGGTTTTGTTAACGGGACAAAGTACCGAAAGCCTGAAGAAATCTGTTATACTCTTTGCTCAACTCTTTGCTGAAGTGCTTGCATGACAAGCACTGACGTGTCCCTCGACAAATGTGTATCTCTGCCCGGTTGGCTTCTAGGTGCTATGGTGGGACGATGCCTCGATCCTGCGTCTTCTTCCTTCGAGCAGTGAAACTGCCTTCGTTTCTTGCCTCCTATCTGTTTTCGTGGATAACCCGAGTCTTCCATGGGACATTCTACATTCCAGCACGCCTGTCCCTCCCTCACAACGAAGCGCTCGTGCGAACCTTTTTTTTTCCTTCTCGCGCTGTGGAGCGCGTTTCATAGTCAAACCGACGTGTCTATGTCTCCTGACTGCTGTTTTGCCAGCTGTGCAAATCTCACAAGTGCATTAAAAGAGACTGCTAAAATATCGTAGCCAGTTTTTTGCAACACTCCGAAACGATTTCAGAGGCCACGAAAGAGAAACAAATGTGAGCTACCTTCTGTTTTACTGCCATTCAACGACAAGTTAAAATGGAATCTCCAACGACACAAACACATTTAGGACATCAGCACGTTCAACGGGCGGTGCATCGTGCCGCGCAGCAGACTCTGGTTTGGTAGGACTAAAAAGGATGTATTCGGGGCAGTAGAAACAATGAACATTTCAAGATCAAGAGACTTCAAGAAGGGTCGTTCAAGGTCGGTTCATTGGATGTGGCTCCAACAAAAAGATGTACCAGAAAAGAAGGACGTTTGAGCACCAATATGAACAAAAGCCTCTTGAAGACACCATAACTAGGATTACTAGTCAAATGTTTTTTTAGAATGATTTGCTGGCAACAAATGAGGCACATCAAAGTTCATCAGTTTCCGAAGCACCCATGATTGGTAGGTATTCCTACAAAATATACGCAAGAGTCCTTCTCGACCCACAACACTGGCTCAGAGCTCCAAGTTCTATGTTTCTAGTCCCTCCAACTGAAATAAGCTTGCTCCAAGTCTTATTTAACAGTCAACCTTTAAAAATCTATGCAACCATTCGAGTTGTCATGGCTCAAAATTATTTCAAGCTTTCAAAGAGCAACAAGAGGCCCTGTGGGAGAGTTCTCCTAACTCTATTTTTGGGCAAGGTTTTCTTTTTATGCCACTAAGTATGTTGACCATAAGCTTTTCTGTTTGGTGTCTAAATCAGCTTTGCACTTGATGTGATACTACAGTGTAGTATCACATCAAACAACCTGGCCAAGCTGACAGTCATGAAATACTGATCGTTGCTTCCACACAACTTTCTAAACTAAAAAGAGGCTGGGAGTTGCCCACCATACAAAGTTAAACCTCGAGTGAGGGACTGGATATAAAAAGATTAGTATGCCGAGTCTTTTAAGAGGTACATCGTTTGCTGCCATTTTCATGTTAACAAAAACTATGTGGAGTTCCAAGGTGGATCTTTACCTAAATTCATTATTCTTACAAAAACCCATATCAACGTTATCCCTTTCGTGTCAGCCAAACAGCATACTAATAAAATTCCTGCATCGGTTAACCCCGATGTTCACAAATTGTTGCTAATATGCGATTCGTTTACCGGCAATTTTGCTATGCGGAGCACAAGTTCGTCTGTTTCTCTTGCTGGGGTTGTGGTAATGTCAGAATGCCAACCTCTGATTGGCTCTGATTAAAAGATAGTGGGTAGACCTCAAAGCAAGCTGCCTTCAGGTGCACCCACTATCTTTCAATCAGAGGCCGGCATTCTGACGTCACCACAATCCCAGCAAAAGAAGCAGACGAACTTGCGCTCCGTATATATCTTACTTTTCTGCGTGGATGTTGTCGCTTCTGTCTAAGGGTTCTGCTTCTTCTGGGAATGTCGAGGAACACGCAAGCGTAGGTTTGCTCCTGTGAGAACCAAACTGCCGTGTGACCGCTAATGCGACATTCGGAAGATCCCACCCGGAAGAAAAGTGCCCCGCGAACGATGGCGACGGACGTGGCACTCACCTGGTCGGCCGCCGTCAGTGGACACACTTGAGAGAGGTACTCGACCAGAGCCAAGTGGTCGCCCAGGTGGAAGCAGCGCCCTTTGCCTTGGCTGTACAGCCACTCCGCCTTGAGGCTAGTTGTCCACGGAAGAGAAAGCAGGCGTCAATAGAAAGGGTTGGTACACGGTTACAACGGGAACACGGCCGTAATCACCGCCACTGGATTCGCTCAGACGTGTCGCAACGTCATGAGAGCTGACTACCGAAAGGAAGCTATCCTCCCCCGACTCTAATCTTCTACACAGCTTGTTTTCAGGCAACAGGTTCTCAATATAGTGGGTGGGGAAGTTATCCTGCTAAAGAGTCTCTGACCGGACGAGAACGACAGGGAGGTCCTCCAGTTATCCTGTCTCCAGCATGAGATTCCTACCTTCGATAACGCTTCGACATCTTGTGACCCTCGAGAGAGAACGCAAAGTCGAGGCACGGCGAAAGGCAACGGGTGCGCACTGGAGGCAGGACATTTAAAAGAGATGCCCCACCATTCTCATCTTGTCAGCGACCATAAAAGCTGCGATGGAGTAACGTTTTTATGAATAAAGTCCGTGCTTCCACTTCCCGCAGAGGGCAGACCACTCCGACCCACAAAAGAGACTTGGTGAACGACGACAATCGGAGAGAGTTTGGACTCACAGCTGTGCCAGAATTTCGAGCATCTCGGATGTCATGCTGGGTGCCCCGGTGTAGGCACGTTTTTGGGTCCGGACGACTTGCCACTTCTCTAACATAGGTATGAGTGTGTATTGTTTCTCGGATGTAAGTGTTCTTTGCTGAACTGCCAAATCTTGTCTATCACTTGGCCTAGAACGTAACTGAGCAACAAGAGTATGTGTGAAGGATAGAGCCGTGACCGAGATGGGCCTGTTTGTCGAACAAGGAACTGTGGGCGACGTGATCAGCCGCAAAGGGTTGGAAGCACTTTTGGGGAAGGTAAGGGCTTGTGTAACGACGAGGCTCTGCCGTGATAGGGTGCAGCCAAATACAGAGCCGTAACAATTGGCGAAGTCCTGATATCTGGTAGGTGTGTAAGGCCAATTGTCAAAGTAAAGTAAGCCTTAAAGGGGCGTGCAACGATTTTATGATTAAAAGAATTTGCATCTTGTCATTTTTACGTTGTTTATCGTGTCCCAGAGGATAGAGAAAACACCTCCTTCATTAAAAATGTGACGATTCCGCTGCGTAATCGCAAAGCAAAAGTCGAGCTTTTGCCCCCACCTGAAGCCCCAAGTGGTAGCCGAAGGAACTACGGCGAAAAGATTACGTGACCTCGCTCGGCTCTAAGCTGCAGCATAACGCCCGCTAATGTCAGCGCAGAGAGGGAGAGGAAGCGTCCTCCGAGATAGCACACGGGAAGCTACACGGCACTCCGAATGACGTCACTGGGAGTGCGGCCAGGTGTGACCCTGAAGGCTGGGAGTGAGTTGAGGGGTGCCCGAAATGCCAATATTTATCTTTTTTTTACGCAGCAACTAGGACACGCAGGCGAAATCGGTTTTCTGTTCTTTACTTCGGAAGTGTCAGAGGGCAACTTCCACAAATCTTTGACAGAAGTCCGGAAATCGTTGCACCCCCTTTAATGGAGTTAATGCAAGTGTGAGGGCCAGCTGGTTAAGAACTGATATTTTTAACCCTGGAGAGTGGGGAAACAAAAAGACAGGACAAGACAAGTTGGAGATCCATGTTGTCCTGTACCGTTTCCCCACTCTCCAGGGTTAAAAAAATGTCATTGTAAAGTAAACCTGGTGTGATGCTAGCTTTTACAAAAAGAGACGTGTATTTCTTGATCAGTCTTTGCAATGAAAGATCACAGGTTAGCCTCTAGAATTGCAGGTCAACATTTCCATCTATGTAATACTAAAGGTCAATTTCCAAATCATTACAGCACTAACTCGGCACTGACAAGGAGCTGCATGAGCGCCGATTTTTTGGCAGTTTCGAACGGAGTCGGGAGGATTCTCACTCGGAAAAAAGGTAAAACAATGGTAAATGGTTTGGGTTGTGCACTCTCACTGTCTCAGTGCTTGTAACCCCGATGAATTCTCATTTGACAATGGATATAGTAATGAGCACTAAGAACACAGCCAAAGCACCTCCTCCAAATCATAAACACTCCCGTACTCGGCATAACGAAATTTCCTCTGTCGAAAGGATACTTAATTGCACTGAAGAGGTTACAATCAGCTTTTAAAACAAGTATGTTGCTAAGAATGCTTTTATTACTGGTATTAAGCTCATAAAAACCACTTTCGTTACAGAGAGTTTTCGACACAATAAGTGAGGAGGAAATCATAGTGGTGAAACAAAATATGGTTCTGATATAGCACCAAGTCAGTGCCAAATATCAGTGCTGATTCAGCACTGTGCTGCATATGAGAACAAGCCTTAACTCAGATGTGGCTGCGCATCGGCACAACCAAACATATTATTATGGATACTGGTATCACTCAAACTATGGAGAAATTCAAATTGCTAAAGTCGAACTAACATGCTCTCTCGTGTGCAATTAGGACTCTGCAATTAAATTAAAGAGAGCCAAAAAAAAAAAAAGATGCTGCAGAGATTGTTTTAAGACGTCGGCAGCTGTTATAAAAAAGACAATGGCAAAGGGGACAGCTTCCTCTAAAAGCAATGAGCTTGCCTAAGGTTAGCCATAAAACATTTTTTTTAGGTTGGCTGATTACAGTCTATTTTAATTGTTTATTATTACAATGAAAGACAAGCTTACGAAGTAGGTATTTTTCTAATATCCGTGCCAACGCAGCAATGGAGTGTGGAGGACTGTGTTTTGCTTCAACGTGACATATGCTCTATTTCTTTGTGGTGCTTGACCAATGGCCTGGTATTAAACGAATCGAAAACAAAAATTATTTCTCTCTCCAGGAAACGTGACGTTTTGCAATTTTGCTATGCTTTAGACACAACTGTTATCAGCCGTGTGTCTCTGATTAGGGATTTGGGTGTATATTTAGACACTGAAATTTCGTTTAATCATCAGGTTATGAATATTGTAAACTCGTCTCTAAATGTTTTTGGGATCATAACGCGTATATCGAGAAATTTTAGAAATCCACAGTGTTTTTTAATGTTATTTCGCTCTCTTGTGCTAAGCCGCCTCGAGTTTTCTTCACTTGTATGGAACAGCATTGGAGAATCTAACTCATCTAGTATTGAGCGAGTGCAAAGAAAATTTATACGTGTTTTTTATGATCGTTATTTGCAGTCCAAGGTATTTTATGACTATGAGAGAATATGTAAACAAATTGGCTTACGCTCCTTATGTAATAGGCGAATGACGCGTGATTTCATGTTCTTGCATAAAGTTGTTAATGGTGTTGTTGACTGCACAGCGTTACTGAACAGTGTATATTTACGTGTTCTTCAACTGTCTATTCGCATACGCTCATTGTTCTATCCTTCCATTTTACACAACGCTGACCCTATTACCCGTCTACAACTGGTTTTTAACAAATTCGAATCCAACTTAGATGAACTTGGTATTGATAATTTTGGATGCGAACAAACATTTAAAAAGTGCATCGATGTCTTCCTTTCGTTCTGACATGTCAACATTTGTTCTTGGGATGCGAATTATTTTTATTTAGACGTAGTGCACCACTAAGAAGGCGTATAGCTGTTTGTGTGGCACTGAAAATAAAGCAAATGAAATTAAATGAAATGATAAGGAAAAAAAAAGAATGATAAATCGAGCCGATTTTAAAATGAGACATTTTTTGTCCAGCTTGTAAAGATGTCTCGTAACACTCAAAACTATTTTCTCAAGAAAAAATCTAAAAAAGAATTGTAAAGGTATTACATTATTTAGACTGACTTACCTCTCCCTCTGAGTCACTACAAAGTCATCCAGAACCCTCAGCCCCAGGCACCAGTTGATGACGTAAGGCCTGTAGTCAAAGCCACTGCAGCCACGGTCAAGGCTAGGGAACCCTCGCACTACTGAAGACAGAGAATACTAAATATTTTTGATGAAAAGCATAAATTAGGAAACTGTGTTGCTACCATTGTTTTGCACTAACTTTCCATTTTTTTTATCATGTCCGAAAAATTTGACTACTACCTAACATTAATAAGTGTACCACTAAAGAGGTGGCAAAGCTGTTTGTGGGTCGCTCAAGCTAGATAAATAAATACATAAAAATACTAAACACTCCTTCCATAAGAACAACAGAAAAGATAAAAGGTTTCCATCGAAAATTAGGTCCATGACTGAGCCACTCGATACAAAAAAACATGTGATGGAGTTCAGACATACTAAACGATTCTGAATAATTTCAAATGAAATAGGACCATGCTCTCTGTCTCTCCTACGATACTGTGGAGGTTGCACACGCTCCCAGCCCACGAATCATAATCGTGCTCATACCGGCCTAAGAAGTTTCGGGAACTATGTGCTTGCATTTCTGCTTTCGTCAGCCCTTCGCATAACTTCCGGTAACTAGTTGGGAATAGCCTGACAAGCGACTTGAAAAGGTTAATACTTGAAAAAACATTAGGCTTTAACTTGATCTGCGGTATCGTCCTGTCAGGCACAAGAGAAAGGATACACGATGCCGCCAGTCATGTTGACGCACGGGTTCCCACCAATAGAGAAACTCTCCAGGGAGGACAGGTGGGAGAGAAAGGAAACCTGCACAGATGAATGCAAGCTTTGACATAGGTACAAGTGCACTAGCATACAAAAGTGGCCACATTTAGTAAACGTGACGCGAATTCTGCTAAGAACCCTGCTCGAGCAAAGTAAGGTGTGTAGCTCGATTTAGATAGACCGGATGTAGGTACAAAACACGGTTACAAGCTGCTGGTGGCTAATCGAACGAGAGTTTGGTACAGGAGAGCAACGAGATCCGACGGCGGGCCAGAACAGTCCCAGCTTGTGAAACCTCCGCCTGCAAATAAATCGCTTTCAAATCCTGTTCTGGTGTTGTTGCAGAGCATTATAACTGTGCCACAGCTGTTATTCGAATTCAGAGAACTAAATTCTGCTCCACGCTATCTTCTGGCAAATTTAAGCAGCAAGAAAACTGAGAGACCGAAACTGAGGTGCAAAAGAGCAACCGAAGTCCCACCCAAAAGTGACACGAGCCTCTGCAGCGGGCATAAATAGCGAGTCATTGTGAGCCGGTCTGACAGCAGTGCATAACCTAAGAGTAATGTGGTTGTAGAAAAAGAATGCAACACTCTGAAGTCTTTTCAACGTGGAGATTTTGGAGCTTTTTTTCTTTTCGTTTCGGTATGGAGGATTCTAAACAGCCGCACTTCGCCATTGAATAGTGTGGAGCAGAATTTAGTTTTCTGCGACTTAAGAACTGCAATGGCCGTTTTACAGCAGAGCTGTTAAGCGCTAGGTTCCCCAGGATTGTGTCCGTATATGTCGACACAAACCTACCTGGACAGCTGCCGCCATCTATAAGCGACGGCAGCAAGCACACAACCAGTATGGTTTCCGCCGTCGCTCATAGATGGCGGCAACCTTTCCAGCTATAATAGAAGAATGGATAGTTGGGCGCGTTGGTGGGGATTCATCGTAGGAAACAGCGCGAAAAACAGACGACGACGAAGAAGTACACAGTGTATAGAGTACAGCTCTGCTGGTCTTCCTTCTTCATGAGAGTGGAAAGGCTGAACGTTTTTTTCTTTTATATTCACCAGATAATTTGAGATGATTAGCCTGTTAATTACTACTTTACTTCTATACCCTGACATCCAGCGCAGTCATCAACGTTATACCGAATTATTTTTTTCACTTCAAGCACTCTTTTCTTAAAAATTCATTTCAGTCGTACGTGAAACACTCTGTACAGGATGCACGTGGTATTTGAGAGCATAACGGTGGTTTCAGCAAATAAAAAGATGTTTCAAATAAATATAATATACTTACACGGAATTTCGTACAGATACTGGTTTCTATTCATGTTCTCGAACTTCATTTGATAAAACCACCTAGAGCGGCAATGACCAAAAAATTACACCATCTTCCCGGGGGAACCATAGGGTGATGCGGAGCATCGTGTTGGTTATGAGGAAAGAGTCAGTTGCGTGCTGACGTCGAGAGATGGCGCCACCGACTGCCCTAGCGTTACCCCTTACGCGAGCCTTCGTCGCAGCTCGCGGCAAAGAAAGTTGGAACGCTTGCCGCTCGCCGTTTATTTTTTTCACACTTGAAGGAGAGGAGACTAGGGGAGGAGAGTTGCGCGTGCGCGCGCGGTGTGAGTAGAAGCGAACGCACGCGCAGTGCACGAAGCTGGTAGAGAGAGAGCGGGGAGAGTAACGCGCAGCTGTTGGAGAGAGGAAGGAGGAGAGTTGCGCGTGCGTAGTGTGAGTGCGGACTACAAGGCCGCGGGACATAGACCCGAGCAAGAGATGCTCCGCATCTAAAACAATGCGGCTTCAGAAACAACTGCATGCCCTGATCATCTGGTCCTTGTTGATGTTGGCCATAGCGTCCACAATGGCAGCCTTTAGAAATTCTTTGGTGCTGTGAGGCTGCTTGTTGGTCTCTCTCTCGATGATGCCCCAGATATAGTGGTCCAGGGGGCTTACATCTGGAGGGTTAGGAGGCCACATGTTGGAGATGATGTGGTCATGGAGGTTGTCAGCCAGCCAATCTTAGGTCGCGTGGCTCGTGTAGTATAAAGCAGAGTCCTGTTGAAAAATATGAGGCCTCCCCTGGGCCACCCCGTCTATTAAAGGTTTCACCACAGTGCCCATTGTCTCAATGTAGGCATTCGAGTTGACCCTAAGGTCTTGTTGGAAGAAGCGCAGTGGCATGACGTGACCTTCGTTGCTCACAACGGCTAAGACCATCACATATGACAAATACTTTGTCCGCATGACTATTGGTACCTCGTCGGGGCTCGCACAAAGCCACCTGTCATTCCTCCTGTTGACCTTTTGGTCTTGGTCAAAGTTGTTCTCGTCGGAGAAAAACCAAAGCACGACCAATTCCTCAGGATGCTTGAGCTCCTGGGTTTTTTGGGACACAAACTCTGTCCTTATCACGTACGACTGGTATCTAAGGTCCTCTGCACCACAAGCCTGATAACAGATTCTGCCACCTCGAGCTGCTTGGCAGTGGCCCTAATTACCTTGCTGGGGTCATCGTTCACAATGCCCTGCACCTGCTGGACAAACTCAGCCGTCCTAACAACGTCTGGCCGCTAGGAATGTTTTTTTTTTGCTTGGCCACAGATGCAACGTTTCTATCAGAATCCGAAAGTTGTTTTCTGACCTTGAAAACGAAGGACCTTGGCACATTCAAGAAGGTGGCTATATCCAAATCACTGTGGTCGGCAGCCAAGGCAACCAGGACGGCATGCCTTTTCATTTCTTGAGCCAGACTGGAAGCTGCCATTTTGAAATTGATACACTACATAGATGACAAAGATGCAGTCGAAGGCGAAGTCAAGCGTGACAGATGTGGTAAGAGTATTAGAAGTTATGAACCCTAAAGCTGCCTCCTAAAATACCTCGCACACCTCGTATGTATATCATAATAACAATGCCAAACGTACGCTGTCAGAAATAAGTGTTGAAAATCAAATTTCCTACCTAAACTTATCAGTAGAGACCTGCATATCTGCAGACTACCTGTGGATCATTTGCAGATGTCCACAGTTAACTGGCGAATGTGAATAAAATTTAATCAGATTTGGTAGATTGCGGATCAGACGCAGATGCCAGGGGCTGCGGATGCAGATCGGATGTGGATATATGTGGGTTCAGATCTACATTTTTGCTAAGGCAACCCATAAATGTGTGTGACTGCAGAGTGAACAAGTGAGTGCATCATCAAATGTTTCGTGGGAGCAAATTACACTCTTAAAAAAAAAAGGTGCGAATCAGGGAGGAAATTGTTTTTTACGGTTAGAGAGACCTGATTCGCACCAAAGATCGCTTTAGAGCATTCTATCTCGCAAACAAATCCTGTCCCTAGAAAAATTAAGGAATGCAGGGGCATCAATTGTCCTGGGTAAGTGTGTTCCTGTTTGGCAGGGAAAGAGTGGTTCTTCAAGCAAAGAAGGCCCAAAACGTACAAGCCACAAGAAAGTAAAAGATGCGTACGAGCGGGTTCTTTGCCAACAAGTGGATCCACGAGACTGAATTCAATCTTCTGGAATGGTGGAACTTGCGCCAACATGAGTTTCCGTATCTCGCCCTTGCAGTTCAGTTCATGCATGTCGTCCAGCATCAAGTGCACCAGTGGAGAAAGGCTTCTCATTAGCGGATCTTGTAATTCAAGGCAAACCAGTCTGAATCTGTTTATTACTTATGACATAATGTTTCTTCTACCCAACAAACTCAACAAATGAAATTGGGTGTGTGTGTGTGCATTTTTTTTTCTTGACAGGTGGCAAGGGGCTGTTGAGCATATGGTTCAGAGCACGTAGTTGAGGGTTCATATCTAAAACTGAAACCGATAGGAGGTGTTGCCATTATATTAATTATTGTGATATTTTCCAGTGGTGAGTGACTGGCTCTCCTCTCCCAGTTTTTGATTGTTAGACCTGAATAAAAGGACATTATTAGTCTGTCCTTTGTTAATTTTCATGTTTCGAAAATTTGTGTCTGCTTGAAGTGGGTGCTACAAAGCAAAAAGAAAAAAATATTAAAATTTTCTCTTTTGTGAACGCATCTTTAGGGCAGAGCTTCAGACTCCCAAGACGATCTGATAACTGCTATCATCTTTCGAGCAATGCAAAGTGTCTCTGGAAGGATGATCGCTTATAATTTAAATCTAGTCATGTGCGAGTAGTGAATTTTGAGTTCGAAGCAAATTCAAAGCGAATTGTGGTTTTGACAAAATTATTTTCTAATCGTATATTGAATGAAACCGAATTTTCATTCAATATCTCGAATGAAAACCCAGCTAAACTCATGAAGTTTGTTCTCAAGCTTCTACTTGTCCATTTATAAGGTAATTTTGACCTAACTATATTATGGACCTCAGAATGTCTGATGCCTTAGGATAGCAAGTAAATGACGGATTTGACATAAAATGAAACTTTTAGAGATGCAAGCTATACCTAATTGAGTGGATTTGTAAAACTTGCTATATGCAAATATCTTGTCTTTTCAATTTCGAATTTGAAAAAAAAAAAAAAAGAATCACGAATGAATCCAGGTTATTGGGGCATCTCTGCCTAATAGCCACAGGTTAATTTTGAAAATTTTACAGCAATGTAAATATCAACACTCACAGATTTTCCGTTTTTTATTAAATACACCAGGCACGGGCGTGCACTTTGAAAATGTGCTTTTGTCCGAAGCACGCAATTGCGACATTCATACTTTACCAAGTGTTATATGCAGCGGGTTACCCCGTTGAGTGCGCTTCTTACCAAGCACCTGTGCACTGAGGAGAAGAGCACCCGCGGAGCTCGCTTACGCGGGTGTTGCTTCTCCGCAGCGCACTTGTGTTCGGTAAAAAGCGCACTCACCGGGACTAACCCGCCGCGATTAACACTTCGAAAAATATGAATATCGCAGTTGATCTCGAAGCGAATATCAAATACTGTATTATTCAAAATATTGAATATTCGTACAAGACTCATAAATACGATAAAATGACTTTCACGGTATTTTGACTCGAAGAGTTCTTTGTACAAAAATAAGCAGACAACTTATGTGGCACC
The DNA here is from genome assembly GCA_037355805.1 of Ixodes ricinus. Lineage (NCBI taxonomy): Eukaryota > Metazoa > Arthropoda > Arachnida > Ixodida > Ixodidae > Ixodes > Ixodes ricinus. Next base: position 29,100 of record JAZHYW010016974.1, on the reverse strand, counting down.
ACCCAGATGCTTCCATTTTTCATTCACGCTTGATTTTATGATGTAAAATGAATGCGCGGATTGTGTGCCGGATCCGGTTCGGGTGCGGATACGAAGTCTGCGGATAATGAAACTGTTATCAGCGCGGGGCTGTACCTATCAGGGTAGTAATTAATATCTTTACAAGGTGACATAATGCTTCAACAACTACACAGTGCCCCCTAAAATGTAGTGTAAACGGAGATACACCTCACCCACACCTAGAAGTAGAGAAGACTCTCTTTGGGTCCAAACTTACTTCCGTGAGATCCGTAATTTTGTTCTCTGCCACGGAGAAGACGCACAGTCCACTTGGAAGATAAACTTGAGCCTTCTGCAGGGTTGTGATTTCATTCCTTTTCAAGAGAAGCGTCTGAAAAGCAAACCAGCAAAGAGGGTGAGGATAGAAACCGTTGCTGTTTCCAGGTTACCAGGCACAGGAAGCCCAAGGTTGCCAGTGTTCAAAGATGCTGCGCAGGTATAAATTGAATTCCACTTGAAACGGAGTGCAACTCGCATCCTCTAGGCGGCTGGTAACTGATGAAGAAATCCGCCGGGGCCGGAAATCAATCCGCATAATTTCCAAGACTAGCAGAGTACCAAATGAGCTAACCAGGATTTATACTTGTGTAAATCTTTGCCACTTAGGGGACCTTTCCTAAATCATTATATATCTATTCAGAGGCCTTTCCAAAAAGTTTTGTCTTTAGTTTTTTTTTTTTTTTGCTTAAAACTTGACATGGTGCTGAAATTTCTATGCATTCTTGGGTAGGCCCAAAAGCCCGACCAGTCGGGTCAGGCTCACATGAAATGGTCACGTAATCACTCAGCCGTCAAATTTAACGGAGTTTGTTGACTTGGTACATCTCAAACCGTGCTGGCCAGGCACAGATGCAGGTGTTTCCAGTGGGTGGGGCCAGCGTATCAGATGTCTGAGAAACACCCCTCCCCCTCACCTTTTCCCCACCCTAAATGTTTGCACATGCGAAATTCAAGTGGGGCTTGGGACATCCCAACCCCACCTCTAAATCCGCCACTGCTGGTGGCCATTGCGATAGTGTCACCGACACAGCAGGGCTCCACTGTTGGTCAACCTTAAGTGGCAATTGGTTGCTGCAAACCAGATTTTCTTCCCAATACAGGGTAAATTTTACAGCCTTCCCTCTTTAAAAGTTTAGTTTAGTTAAGTAAGTTATAGCCTTTTTATCAACTATATTTTTTACAAAGTTTAAAACAAATTATTAAGCATGATCCATCTCTTCCTTTATACTATTCTCTCTTTGAAGTAGTGGTCAAGTTAGTGTTGGACATCAAGCCAGCCTCCTACTACCCAGATGACCTTTAAAAATGCCGTTTTTAAGTACAAATAAAATTTAATAGATAAGTTTTTATAGAAAAGAGTGTACTTTCCTATCGAAGAAAACTCTGCCTCGAAAGTATACTGCCTCATGTTGAACAAAGCTAGAACTTGGATTAAACATGATGGGAAGGCTGGGTTTGTGTCGAGGGCTAAACAATTCCAGCCCAATCAAATCTCTACTTTATAATACTGTACAAGCAGGTTACATCTAGTAGGTGAATACTCTATATATATCCAAAAGCTAACACGAGGGACATTCGTAAGAATCTAAAACAGGGGTCTCAAACATGCGACCTGCGACTCGCTGGGACGCAACCCACAGGCGATCAGCTACGAGTCCTGGTTCCCATGTTTCCAGCGCTAGAAATGACATGAGCCAGAGTGATCTCATCTCGTCGATTCATCTTCGCTCGAAAAATAGCTCTGCTCTTTTAACGTATTCACATAGTTTGTACTTATCTGTGCTCATTTGCTCTTTGTTTCGCTTTATATTTTGCTTCTCATCTCTTTGTAATGTACAACTGCTACAGGCTGCAAGTGCAAGCTATTCGTTGAAGGATGCATCTCGGCTGCGATAACTCTCGATCAGTAAAAGCAACTGCCAAAGAGAAAGCTACGAGCTCGGGTCACCTAAAGAAAAATCATCATTAAAAGGCAAGTATTTGTTCAGAGTGTTGCAATAAAAATTGCCAAGAATGCAAAAACTGTCAAATTAAATGGTTCTTTTTAGAGACATGTTGAGCTTGATTAATTCCTGAGTAAATTGAGCAACGGGAACGACAATGTACTTGCTCTCTTGTTTCTACTCAAATTCCCAGCACGTTGGCGGGGCGGTGTCATTTTAATTCTTGCTATCACATCATGTCAGGGCCCAAAGTAATAATCAAATAAAATCTAAAGATGCCACTGGAAAATCTGTGGGTTTACAAAGCCTAAAGCATAAGGTCTCTTCTCTTTAAAACTTTTGAAACAAACCCCCCCCCTTCTTACGTTGGCCCTCGGCCTTTCCAATGTGGACTATCTGGCCCCCACAATCAAACGAGTTTGAGACCACTGATCTAAAAGAATGACTGCAACACCTGTGCTATCTAAAGAATAATCCCACTATAGAGGAAAATTTAAACTGAAAGATGACACTGAAGTGATCGCTTCATGAAATGAACCACATCACAAACACAGTGTCTGGTAGAGTATGTTTCGAAATAAATTTAAAGGACTTGTGGCATGCCGCTTTCTGCACTATAATTTAATGTTCTAAAAAGATGTTAAAAAGCCTTTACTAGCAAATAATTTGGGCTCAAGGAATGAGATGCTAGATAGCTGCAACAAACAAATTAGAACATATGCAGAAAAATAGTGCTTGTAAGTAAGGAATGAGGCTATACTAATGGCAAATTTAACTAAAATTTTTGGTCTAGACAAAACATTTCTGGGTGCCTTATTAAGTGGTATATACAGGACAAGCCATCTCGATTAACCCTCTCTGATCTTTCCTTACATTGTAAAATTTCTAGGCTTTGCTTGCTTCATAAAGTATACTACTCTCCATTTCTAAGGCCACACATGCAAAATCGCCTGACCCAAGACAAAATCAACAGCCTATCAACATTCACTTCTGCACGAATCTACCGGAATGGCCTTCCCGATGACATCGTCACCACCACCGATAACACCAAGTTTCGCTTCGCACTAACCAACCACTCCTTTCTGAAATGCCACTAGGGGGCCCTGAAAGTATTTGTAAATAAAAATTAAAAATAAAATAAGTAAACACCTTTACTAACGTAGGAGAAAGGAAGAAATGGTACCTTTAATCGTGTCAGGGATGTGAGATCTATCAGAGATGGAATCAAGTTTCCAGAAAGGTCCAGGTAGACCAGGGTGGTGGAGAATTGGATGTTCTGCAAGCTCTGGATCAACAAAGTACCAGCATACCTCTCGTTAGGACAGTTCTCTCTTTGTCACGACGTGCATCCATGCAGTGACTTTTGGAGTAGTTTCAACCACTCACCTTTATTCTGTTATTGGACAAATTTACAGATACAAGATATTTCAAATCTTTGAGCGCTGTAAGAAAAAGTGAAGCAAGGATTGTAGTAAAACTGTAAAGTTCTTCTGAACACAAAGCTGGTAGTGCAAGGTGGGAAATAAGAAAAAAACACAAATTCACAGTAAAAATACACATCCTTAAATAGGCTGCTTTAAAGCACATAGAAAAAAGTCATTGACCTAAAACATCACAGCTCTTATATTCTTTAAATAGAAAGAAGCTTTTCTAAACACCAGTAAGCAATTGTGAAACTTGCTACAACTATATTAAACAGGCCAAATGTACCAAACAGCCAGATGCACACTGTTTTTATCACAATAAAATGCTGAAGCAAGTTGAGCATAGAGCAATTTTGTGTATTCACTCAGTGCCTTGTCTTTCCGTGTTCATAAACAGCTTTGGAACTTTCGTGATGGGACAGAGAAACAATAATAAAAATAGAATTAATGACTGCATCATTAAAAATATTAACAAAACATCTTGACTTCAGAAACCACAGTGTGCTAGGCATGAATGAAACATGTTACTGTATTAAGCAACGGTTGCCTGCAAACAATAAGATTGTCTGCAAACTAACATGTTACAGTTAATCTGCAGTAACTAAAAATAATAGCTACAAAAAGACAATATCCCTGTCATGAAATATACTCTAATTAACAAAATATTTCTGCATACTCCCAATACCTGATTGATTATCAACCGCTATTGAGTGCCATGGGAGAGTAATGAATTCCGGCTTAGACCTTACAAGCAGGTCTGAGCAGGCGGCAATAAGACAGACATGGTTACTGGCCCTTTTTTCCACCACTCATTACGAAGTACATAAAAAGCAATGCACCATAAAAGATTAACACCAAATTTGACAGCCAGCTATGATGTTTCCTTCACTTCCAGGCAGCATCCTCAGATCGGAGAGTGGTCACACATACCAGACTCTTATCTGAATTTCACCAGATTTCACCAGACAGTAAAATAATTAAGATAAAAAGCGACCAAAGGGGATGAAGTATTTGTGTTCATAACACATATTGCTAAGAAGATAAATTAAGCAAATCAGTTCCAGGTGCTTATGCACAGGGCACAATGCTCTCAACGACAGGAAGCTATGCAAGATAAAACATACCGGTGGAGCGTGAATGTCACTGTACTCATTGCAATGTCACTGCAGTATAAAAAAATAAAAAAATTGCCCGTATTTTGTGTGCAATGCACACAATACTACCCTCTGCAGGCCGTGATTTATGTTCAGCTTCCTTTTGGCGGAACTTCCCCAATCATCGTTGGAGGTGTACATGTGGATGCTTCTCAGCAAGTTAGGACAAAAGCTTGGTCAACTTGCACTCGTGCACGTGTCTTTTGTTTGAGACCTTTAAATGTGGTGCTGCCGATGACCAGGGGTTGTGCTCGTGATATGTGAAAAGAAGAAGGAAGACTGTCAAATGAAATCATTGTTGTGCTGGTTCTGAGACGGTGTTGTTCTTGTCCTTTTTAGCTCCTTGTCTCTGGGTTTTTCTACTATGATTCGTCACCAGCTCGCCTGCGTCTTCGCTCTAATTTTTTTAATGCAAAATAGATTTTTTCTTTTTATAAAATTTGGTTGTCAGAGGCGAAAAAAAAAAAACAATCTTTCTTGCACTTGAAATGTGTTTGTTTTGATAAAATAACCAAAAAACTGCTCCTAAAAGCACACACAAAAATATTGTCGCTATCGGGCAGGTCAAAAAGTCATCCGCGGCTGAAGTGCTGCCATTGTGTGTACCGTAAAATCCGGAAGATGTCCCACCCCGGAAGATAGCCCACCCCTGTTCGCTTGATTTGCCATATTTTTTTTAACACCGAAAGATAGCCCACTCCTAGTAATAGTAGTGTTGGGATCAATGATGGCCTCGGCCTAAATGCGCTAGTTCGCTATGGTGGGATATAAACAAACGTTGCTGACTGGGAAGTACACTCATCTTTGCTTCATTGACCCTCGCCACAATAACAAGCTTGGAAGGGACACATGACCTAACAATAGCAAATTTTTAAAACTTTTCTGATTGTAGATTGAAAGTTAGTCCGCCCCATATTTTCAGCCGATTTGCTCTTGTTGTTAAGTGGGCTATCTCTTGGGATTGTTACGTACACCCTGGCGGGTTGCTTCTCTGTAAGCGATTTTTCTCAACACTTCCATTTATAAACTTACAGCTCTACTTTAATCGAGCGGCGGCGGCGGCTTGCCCAACTCAGCGGCTACCGGCAGCACTTCCAAGTTCTTCAAGTCACGAGACATTTTTCCACAGGTGTCACCAGGACACCAGAGTCTTAAAATGACACGAATTTTCAAGACGGTGGCAAATTTTACCATCTGGCGACACTGCTTCTAGCCATTTCCATAGTCATCCTAGTGATGGCCCCCACAGCCTGGTGGCAGTTACAGAAATGCATTGGCTTAAAAGAGGAGGAATCATGTTCTTTTCTAGGCCAGGTGGCGCAAGCTACCGCCCGTTAAAATGAATACAGCCGCTAATATCCATCCATCCAAATGTTTTCGAGTACCAATCATGCAGCAGGGGTCCAGAGGCCTATGCTATGAGCAGTTTCTAGGGGCACATGCCAACTGCCTGAAACATTAGCTTGTTGGCCAGCGCCCCAAAATGGCTGTAAGTGGCTGAAACATCTCATCCAGTCAGCCAATCTGCTGCCCAAAACTTTAGCATGCCCATATAAAATGCCCGTAAAATTCAAAAGTGACACCTCACCTTCTATGCAGACGAGCACATTGTTCGAGAGGTCCAGGCTGGATAGCTGGGAGAGCCTCGCCAGGGAGTACATCCTCGTGATTTGGTTGTGGGTGGCGGAGAGCTGCAAAGGGTTAGGGTTGGTTTGCAGTGATGCCCTTGTTTCTCTGATGTTCTCAATCTCATCACTGCAGCCTTTAGCAGTGACGGGACAACCATAGGACCAGGGGTCTCGACAGTTCTTAAAGGCCGACCTACAGAATTGTCTCCTGCCGGGCAGAAAACCGGTTGCAAGTTTTCTTCTCTTTATTCCCTCACGGACTAGTCTCTCCTCCTCCCCACGCAGGAGCCGGTCCCTGAGCTGCTCCCCGCAAAAGAAGGAGGGTCTCCCTTTTCTCGAATGGAAAGGAGGAATTGAGGCAGAGTTTTTTTCCTCTCTGTCTGCTTGTCTGTCTTTAAGGCCTGTTCACACATTTGCATTTGCTTAGGACTGAGTTCCTGCGATCTCTCACGACGAGAGAATGTGAGGTGACCCTGGAACTGCCTTTTACTAGAGCAAAGGTCTTTCGGTATGTACTATCTATGAGATATGGTCGTTTATAACATTGTCAAAAGTTTTTCAAGATAAGAAAGAGCTTTAGAGTGTCATTAAGTACCGACCTAGAGCCCACACAGAAGTTGGAGATGATCACGAGAAACTGGGAATGAGTGCTTGCTAGGTCTGAGAGCAGAAAAGCGGGTGAGACACACGGTAGGGTAGGTCCTTATTTGGTCCGATTATAGGGGTCTAGCAGAACCTCAGATTCTTAAAGCAGCTACGCTGCTCTTGTCAAGCCTGCTTTGCACCGGCATCGTCGCATCGAGCTCCACAGCATTGCACCGGTGCATGCACATAAAGCTTCACCACCTTGCACCAGGATTGGAGGAGCAGCCTACATGGAGGGACACCTCGGCTAGCCTAATAAGCTCAGAAGTTTGCCGAGGTGACCGCTTGATAAGTCCTTCGTTTATACTTCAAATGTTTTAAAAGTAGGGGTGGCCGTTTATTGTGAGAGGGGCACGTGCTCGGCATTCTACGATAAATATGCTTTCACCGCCATCTTTAGCAGTGAAAAAGTAAGCTCCAACTATACCAAATTTAAGCTCGGTAATAACCAGCCTATGCAGAGAGAAAGTTGTCTGCTTCTTGTGCAGGAGTTGCGGTGACGTCGGCACGACGCCGAGCTCTGATTGGCTTTGATTGAAAGGATAGAGGGTAGACCTCTATGTTAGATGCCTTGAGGTTTACCCACTATTTTTTTTCAATCAGTCAATAAGAGCTCGGTGTTCTGACATCATTGCAACCCCTGTGGAAGAAGCAGACGAACTTGCGCTCCGTATACATCTTTCCAAGAAACACTCGACCCCAGGGGCAACAAACCGTTTTCGAGCCCAGTCACTGAGTTTGAGGATAGGCGAGACCAACGACGACGACAAACTTGGACCTTCTGCTTTATCGCACGAAACATTCGAGACGTCGCGGGTTAGCGTGCTGTTAAAGTCTAGGGTACGTCTCCCAACAAAGAAAACAAGCGACGACAGAGTTCGACAACGGCGTGGCAAAAGCGAACTAGGACCATAAAGCGAATCGGGCAGCAACGCCCTCCTGCGACCGAGGTCAGAACCCCGGTGACTCCGCCCTCCGTTCGCTAGGAAGGAACCCGGGCCAAGCGCTTGGAAGCCAGCCGCCAACGAGAGCTTCGATTTTCGATAAGCTCGTCGGCGCGGTGGAGGGCGAGTGCTGCGGACGGAGGGCTAACGGCCGCACTTTGTGCGTCCGCGCGCTCTGCATGCGAGCAGCTTGCTACAACGCCGAGACAGCGGTGAATCACCCGACGGCACTGTGTAAGGCGTCGCTTTATGTGCTTGCCCCGAGGCTCGATTTTACATTTCTTGGAGTGCCTCCTTTCGATGGGTGGAATGATTCTGTCGGAGAGTTGGAGCTTTCAGGACCATCAGGATTCCTGATGGTGCGCAAGGCTCCAACCCCCCCCCCCTTCCCCCCCCTTTCTCTCTCTCTATACACCTTTCCAAGAAACACTCGACCTCAGGGGCAGCAAACCGCTTTCGAGCTCAGTCACTGGGTTTGAGACTAGACTCTCACCGGTGTCCCTGCTAACCCTAACTGAGTGGACTGGGATTTCGATAGGCGCAGCCAGCGTAGGCGCAGTTTCAAACACTGCTGGCGGCTAAATTCTCGTCTTTTCCCGCTGTATTTTGTGTTTCATGTTGTATGTATTTTCCCGAGGACATTGAGAAAGCATTGTACCACATTTAAAAAAACAAAAAAGGAAAAGAAAAAACTTGAAACTAATTTTGTTGGGTACGCCGCGACAGAACAAATACGACTGGAATGTTTTTTTGTTGTTTTTTTTACGATAAGTTTTGACGGCGTTGCTCGATTAGCCACATGTCAAACGACAAAGCGCTTAGCTGTCGAAAGTAATTTACAACAGAAGATAGCCGAAAGGCATGCATTTTTCACGCTCACAAATAACATGTTTACCGATGGACAGGACACGGAAATACAATTTAGCAAGTGCTAACATTCAAACAATATATTGTATGTGCCACACGATGCAGCGTTATCTAAAAAGAATTTATTTGAGAAAGATCTCAAATAACACAGTCACAGTCGACGACTGTCACATCTTGACGATCGGACGGAATCCAAGATGACTTCGTTTTGGGGCACGTTTTGGGGAGAGCTCTTTTCACACCAGCGCCAAGGCAAAGGAACGAACGCGACTGACCCGTTTCCCACTCCAACCCAAAACACTATTTTTGGAGATGACTGAGAAGGACTTTACGCGGATTATCTCTGCGAGGGGGAGAACAGTTGTCATTGTTCGCAAAATCGCATCCAGGGCCGTTCGACGTCCTTCCCCTTCTTCGTTTCTTGTGAATGCCGAGCAGAAAAGCTTGAATGGCAGGCACTTACCAGCCCTATTTCTCACAATGGAAGATAACACAGAAAGGGTATGCAGCATGCATCATAAAAATTAAGTGGAAACTTTCAGAGGGGCCAGAAAACGTCGAACACAAAACCGCAAAACATAGGTAGAGAATCGCGCTGAGCGGGTTTTCACAGTCCAAGAGAGTGGCAGAAAATTTCTAGCTGATAGAGGGTGCGAGAGTCACACTTGCCGCATCAGCATCAGCATCAGCAATGGCGGCGGCCTAGGAGCGTTTTTTGGAAAGGTGTATAGGTTTCCCAGGATTCGCACTTAGTCATGTGCCTACAGGGCCAGCAAGGACATGTTCAATGGATGGGGAGATGGTTATGTTTCTTTCGTTCACTGACCATACTGTTGAATAGATCCGATAATAGAAAAACGAAAAAGGAACATAAAAGGCAATACAGACTGTACAGTCCTTCTATGTTCCTCTTTCGTTTTCATATTCTAGTCACCATCACGCTCAACCATCCAGATACGATAAAATGGCGAGTCTTGGCTTGGAATAGCATCTAGTCTAGCAACGAGTGTTTTATGATCAGGATCCCACATTGAGGCAGCATCCTACGAGTCTGATCAAATCATAATCTACCTCGTGGATTCTGTGTGACACTGTGGGAGGCACAGGCACGTGTGTGTGGCATTAGAAACTGTTTTCTTTGCACAAGAGCTTGTGCAAGCAAAGCAGTTTGCAGGACTAGGCTCTAGTGCCTCTCAAGTAGTCTATGCAGTGTTCGAGATGGAGTACAGACACGCTTAGTGCACTAGTGAATCCAACCTGCAACACAAACACGGACAAAGCCCGTCCTATTCAAAGTAACATTATTAAGAGTGGGCTCACCTTTTGCAGGTCCAGAAAGCAGTCGATGTTATCGAGCTTGGTAAGTTCATTGTGGTCCAGCGAGAGCTTCTCGACTCCGACCCCGTCTCTCTTCTCCAATTTCTTGAGCCCTCGGTTGGAAAAATCCAAAACGTGCGGATCATCTGCAAAACAGAAACCCTGCTCAGTCGAGCGTTCGTTGACACGTCGGAGATCCGCGCCGCTGGCCTCAAATACAGTTCTTGATCGTCTGTGGTACAGTGACACCTCACCCGAGTTCGAGCAGACGTCATTCGTAGGACCCATGACTAGCAATCAGGCTGACAGTGATTGTCGTGTGAAGCTCGACAATTCGTAGAATGAACCTCTCGGCTATGACAGTCGCGCGGCGTACTTGTAGCTTAGAGCAACGCGTATTGACCCAGCACTACGAAGGAAACAAATGTAGCGTGATCGGCTACAATGATACGTGTTTCCGTAGTGGAAACGAGCATGACACCGCTCGCCTTTCTCACATGCGCACTGGGACGAGCCGCAGTTTTGGAACACTGATTTCGGACGAGGTCCGAGCGAAAACTATTGTCTCGCGTTAACGTCGATTTTAATTGGTGCGCAGAATTTCTTCGGTTTAAGGACGCTGTAAGGTGTCGTATTAAACCGACACTTGGTGCCGGCTGTGACGAAACATTTCGTCGCTCTCGAGCATTTCCTAGCCACGAAAACCGATCGATACAGCTCGTAGTGTGCGCTTCGGTCGTGGAAGAAAAGAGCGCCAGCGTTCGTTCGACATCGGAATTTGTTGTATCTAGCGTTTTTGCGACCGCGGACGTTTAAAAAATTTTATGGGTGCGGCACACCGCACGAAAACACGCTAACGAACGAAAAATGCCGCGGCGACGTCAAAATGACATACCATTTTCCGCCATTTTGAAACTTCCGCCAAAAGCTGACCCGCAGCTTTAAAATATAATTTGTAAATGTTGATAAAATAAAAAATATTAACTAAATCGTGAGAATAAACAAAACTAATAATTATAAAATTAATTATAGGTCAAGTAAATTTAAGTAAGTGACATTTGTTTCCGTGAGTGCGGTGCAGTTCTTTTCGTCCCCACAGAGAACCGACGATGAAGTGAGTCTCCGATTGTTTTAAAATCCGATAAAATTACAGTATTTTACGCTGTCATCGTTTGTTGTAAGCGCGTATTTTGTTAAAACGAAGATGTGCACTTTCTTTCCAGGATCGGATTGTGTTCGTTCAGTGGCTACAAAATTTATCCCGGCCATGGGAAGCGGATGGTCAAGACAGACGGGAAGGTGAGGTTTTTGCCGGTCAAATTCTACGAAGATAGCTAGTCGTCGCTGCTGAAAAGAACGGGAATTATTACGCTAGGTGTACGTACATCTTAAAATACTTGCGTTCCTCTTGAACCTAAGCATCGAGGAGAGGGAAACCCGCTGGCGGAAAACGTACGATCCGATCCACTCGTTCATGCTACCGATGAAACATTGACACACGCGACCTGTTCTTCGTCTCGCTCGTACGTTTACCGCATCTACAGCTACCCAAATGTATTGTGATGCAACGTACCGCATTGTTGCAACCTTTCGCTTCAAATCATAATAAATGCTGTCGTGTCGGGTGAACGGAAGCATGCGTGTGCCTCGGCGGTATGTCACGTCTAGAATCGCACAGCGTTCCGTCTCTTCCGTCGAGCACACTAACGGAAAAGGCCGCAAAAGCGGAGTAGAGCGAGTTTTTCGCTGTTCTAAGCATGGGGATCAGATCTGTCTGCCCCTCTAATCTCGTGTTAAAGGGATGCTTGTGTTACGGCACGTAGTAGTGATCGATCAGCGGATAATAAGATTTCTGCTCTAGCAAAAGGCTCTATTGGGCCGAGACTCTGTACCCCAAATCGAAGCTCACTTCTCATCTTGTCACCAGTGGTGCTAACTAGATAGCACATTTTGCACATTATTTTCGCGTCAGGATTCTTGTCATGATCACACTACCTTGTCTATGTGCGGATTCTTGTCATGATCACACTGCCTTGTCTATGTGCGGATTCTTGTCATGATCATACTACCTTGTCTATGTGCCTGGTCGCTACCCCACTGTGTATGGCCAGTCTGTACTTCGCGTCGCCTCATTACGCACGGCTTGCATGTGACGTCATTGCATCGTACCAGCAGTCATTCCTACACCTTGTTGCCAAAAGAAACAAATTATGGGGATCAGATCTGTCTGCCCTCTAATCTCGTGTTAAAGGGATGCTTGTGTTACAGTACGTAGTAGTGATCGATCAGCGGATAATAAGATTTCTGCTCTAGCAAAAGGCTCTATTGGGCCGAGACTCCGTACTCCAAATCGAAGCTCACTTCTCATCTTGTCACCAGTGGTGCTAACTAGATAGCACATTATTTTCGCGTCAGGATTCTTGTCATGATCACACTACCTTGTCTATGTGCGGATTCTTGTCATGATCACACTGCCTTGTCTATGTGCGGATTCTTGTCATGATCATACTACCTTGTCTATGTGCCTGGTCGCTACCCCACTGTGTATGGCCAGTCTGTACTTCGCGTCGCCTCATTACGCACGGCTTGCGTGTGACGTCATTGCATCGTACCAGCAGTCATTCCTACACCTTGTTGCCAAAAGAAACAAATTATGGGGATCAGATCTGTCTGCCCCTCTAATCTCGTGTTAAAGGGATGCTTGTGTTACAGTACGTAGTAGTGATCGATCAGCGGATAATAAGATTTCTGCTCTAGCAAAAGGCTCTATTGGGCCGAGACTCCGTACCCCAAATCGAAGCTCACTTCTCATCTTGTCACCAGTGGTGCTAACTAGATAGCACATTATTTTCGCGTCAGGATTCTTGTCATGATCACACTACCTTGTCTATGTGCGGATTCTTGTCATGATCACACTGCCTTGTCTATGTGCGGATTCTTGTCATGATCACACTACCTTGTCTATGTGCCTGGTCGCTACCCCACTGTGTATGGCCAGTCTGTACTTCGCGTCACCTCATTACGCACGGCTTGCATGTGACGTCATTGCATCGTACCAGCAGTCATTCCTGCACATTGTTGCCAAAAGAAACAAATTTGGTGACGCGAAACGCATGCTGCATAAGGTTCACCTACAGCAGCGAAGTTGTTCACAGGTGGACGTTGCGTGCGAGCCGCTTGTTTTTAAGCCTGGCTCCTCATTAACGTGGTGCAACGCACATTGCAGACCTTCCACTTCCTGAATGCCAAGTGCGAGGCATCTCACATGATGAAGCGCAACCCACGCAAAGTGACGTGGACGGTACTGTACCGCCGCAAGCACAAGAAGGGCCTGGAGGAGGAGACAGCCAAGCGGCGCACTAAGCGCACGGCCAAGTTCCAGAGGGCCATCGTGGGCGCCAGCCTCAACGACATCATGGCGAGGAGGAACATGAAGCCCGAGAGTGCGCAAGGCACAGCGGGAGCAGGCCATCCGGTGAGTCTCCCCTTCCAGAGAGGGAACAATCTGCTTATGAACACTACGCTCGGCGTCACTTTTCGTGCCACGAGGCTTGGGCTGTTTCTGCACTGCTACGAGAGTTCAGTCTTGCATCTCGTTGGCACTCACGTCCGTGCAACGAATGCGCAGGACAGCTATGCACTCATGCAAGAAGTTTTGACAGCACCCGGGCACTGTGGAAGCAGTGTTTGTTTTGGCAGTGTGGCACAAAAGAACTGACACTTAGTATAGACTCCAAGCAGGTGTTCATTGATATCTTTCATGTTTCTTAGAGTTGTTTCATGCATGGAAGTAGAATAAGCTTCTGCACCAGTTGGGAGAATTTTGAGAAATCTAAGATTGAGTTAGAGTGAAGAAAGTTTAAGTTATGATGCTAACTCAGTGATGTGATTGCTGCGCCAATTGCGCCAAACTGCGCCAAGGGGCTGACCCTGCTACATCCTGCTACATTTCGCCAAAATATGGGTAATCTGCGCCAAGCCTGCGCCAAAGGACCAATTTAGGTCGCTTTCAAAACAGAAACTAAACTGAGTACTGTAATTGAGCAGGCATGTGTTATGTGGCGCAAGCGGCCGCCTGACACAAAGTACCGTGCATTAATTGTCCACCCGGTCTTGCATGGTTTTCCCGGCGTCTCGCGTTTCGCGCTCTCGTCTTGTGGGGCTCGTCTCTCGTCTATTTTTTATATTTTCAGTGATAGACGCGGATGTGTGCAGACGCTCCGACGCTAGCGTACCGGGTACCAGCCATGCCGTCATGCTGTGAAACGAAACCACGTTTTTGCGTGGCAGGAGTTACTTTGTGAGCTGAAGCAACGGCCGTAGGAAAACTATATTTAGTCACTGCCTTTCAGTCACCGTGGTCACGCGGCATCGAATGTTGCCGTCCCCACACCACTGCAGATATGATACGTTCTAAAATGAAACTAACTACCGCCGCATGTTCATCAACAACCCTGTTTTTGTTTAAATCATACATTACTACAAAATCCATGTTTAATTCAAAGATTGCTCTGTCAAAGCATTGATTATCTAGATTCCTCTCGGTGGGCCTTCTTTCGAGAGGGACCTTGGTACGTGAAAAATCTGCCGTGAAAGAAAGTTGAAGAGAAGTGAGCTAAAGCAAAGAAGGCAATGTCTGCACGCTGAACCCGCACAGCGTGCTTGTTTGTCTCGAGATCAGTTGTTGAACAAAGCGCTCCAAGAACGTTTTGAGGCTGGCTCGCAATGTCTTGCATCGATGCACTCAGGTTCTTTATTTTCTGTGTGTTTAGCTTGTACCTTGTTTGCCGGCCTGGCAAGCACGCGCCACTGGACTGTTTTTGTCGCATGCTCGAAAGTTAAATTTTGTGTACAATTTTGGCGGATAAGTTAGCGACGGAGCTGAGGGGCATGGTTTCGGTTTCGATCGGACAGCCATTGTCTGCGCTCGCGCGACGAAGCATGCCCAACAGCAAGCCTGCCAAGTTGGCCTCACCTGCATGCGAACATGATTGCGTGACTGAGGCACCAGCCGGGGACGCTTGCAATTCATTGTTTTACGTTTGCTTACTTTTGACGAAAATCTGGCACGTCGGGAACCAGTAAAACAGTGGCAAGCGGTTTTTCGAAATTGCTTGGCAATGCCTACAGCACTGTACATTTGTGGGATCTCTGAGCAGTAAAAAACAGAAGCAGCGAGTGCCGTCACAACACGTCACATCAGAACACAACACAACACAAAGTGGCCTTCGTTTGTACAGCACTTAAAACGAATATTTTTATTTTCCTAAGAATAGCTGCTCCAAAATCCACTTTTGCTGCTCCGAAACACTGTCTTGGTTGCTCCAAAGCCGCTTTTTCTGCTCCAAAACACTGTTTTGGTTGCTCCAAAGGCCACATTTGCTGTTCCAAAACACTGTTTTTGTTGCTCCGAAACGTGCGCCGAAATGGCTTAGGCCAATCACATCACTGCTAACTGCATGTGCTGCCATTTGTGAAAGATGATGACCTGCGGTATCGCATTGTGTTGCGTCGTCTAAGAGCCATAGCAAAGCTTGTGCTTTGCTATGGCTCACAGACAAACCATCCATGTGGAAGCATCGATAAAGCTCCTCATCAGACATTGCCGTTTGCACCCGGCAGTGTCGGAGCAGTCACTTTTCATATCTAACAGTAATTTGCACATGGTGAGGATGTTTGCAGTACTATGCACATCTGCAAATAGCATCCACACTTTTTGTTACAACTCCTTAATTTTTGCAAGGTTTACCGTGCACTGTGCAAGTGGCAACTGCCGCTCTTTCTCGAATCGTTGATCTCAACGACTAGCACCACTACCTTACCTTTATTCCTTTAACCCTTTCATGGTCACTGACCTACCTGTACGTCAGCGCGGGAGCGTCCCGCTTGGTTTCTGACGTACCCGTACGTCCGCGACTGCTCGTACGTCCGCGACTGCTCGTTCAAAATTCGCGTTTCTTCTTGAACGGGAGCGTTCGCGGGGAGGTGCTGCCATCTGGTAGGTTTGTAGGGAACTACAACCGTGTAATTGCGGTCTTTTGGCGCGGATTTTTGAAATTTGGAAACTGGACGCTCTGTGTAAGTGATGCTTCGAGATAGCCGCGCGTGCCGGCTGCTCCGGAGGTAGCGTAGCGGAGACTGGAGCGATGGCTCTTCGGGTTCAGACTTTGAACCATTCTCGAACTCGGAGTCGGATAACAGCTCGACATCCGACGCACAACTGGAAACCAGCTCGGTTCGGAGTCCGGAGTCTAACACACAGCCGCTCTGTCTTCTAGACTGTCTCGGAAGCGGGCGCGTCGAAGTTTTGGCCCTTTCTGTTTTGTTCAGCCTGCAGCGAGTGTGCTGCAGATGTTTAGAAGTGTGTGTACTATTTATTTTAAGTCTTAGATTTCTTTATGCGACAATAAACTAGTGTATAATCTTTGCTAACGCACCGAGTAAAAAAACCCGACCACGGGGCGGGTCTTTGAAAAAAAAATGCGACCATGAAAGGGTTAATAAGCGCCGTCACCTTCTCAGTTACGAGAGCACGATGTGTTGCGTGCGTTGTTCTTACCTTTCCTGCTTTTGCAAAACATCTAAATAAGCTCCATCGTATTACAGGGCAGCCAAGGAAAAGCAGAGGGCACAGAAGGCCCAGAAGAAGACCACTGCAACTCCGGTGAGTGAAAGGGCCGGGCCCGAGTCACTTGCTACCGTCAGAGTGTTTACGTAAACTTCTTGCAATCACCAATTTACGCAGTATCTGCAGTCTTCTGTGTTGCACTGAGCGGCTCGAAACAACTGTAGCATGTGCGTCACCAACCAGACTATCTTTTTGTATCTTTTAGCTGACGAAGGTGGCTCAGAAGCAGAAGGCCAGCAAACCGATCCAGATGAAGGCCCCCGAGTCGGAGGCAAGCGCTGAGAGCAAGAAGTGGGTCGTTATTAAAATGCTGTGTCTATTCATGGAAGGGAGTTCCTTTTGTGCCAACTGCACTGACCTGTCTCGACTCTTCACCGTGGCGTAGATATTCCACAAATGCCATAAAAGTGCTTATGCATTTTTGGTGCCGCCTATCGGCACGTTGTCGAATATGCCGAGCTGCAAGCCTCAAAGATGGCGGCTTTGTCTTCGTTTGAACCCAATTCCTAAGCGAGTACTTTCAAAATCGCAATGACCTTTGGTTTAAAAAAAAAAAAAAAATATTCTCGCATGCTGACATTTGACAAGGTATGTTCTTTTACTTCCAAACTATCAAAAAGTATTTTTAAACAAAGAAAAGAAGCTAAAAGGATGTGTTCCACAAATTTCGGAGTTCAATATACAAACGTGCAACTTCACAATTTCTCAGTACAAGGCACCAGTGTTTGGCAGGGGCAAGGACTGACGTAAGCCTGGCAACTTGAAGAAACATTTCGTATAAAAATAAAAAAAAAAGCAAGGAATTCTTTAAAGTGCAGGTCAGAATTTGAGAATCTGAATGAGAGTGCTGCATCGGAGACGCTCAGATTGACAAACTTTTTCAGTAGATTTGTCACTGCGATCTAGACTAGTCGCATTCCGAGCGGCCTCCTATTTTGCTCAAACATGGATGGCACGCTGCCACCTTTGGGGCAGGTAGAATCAAGTTTCGGATATGTCTGATAGATGGCGCCACAAATATGAATAAGGTCTATTCTGTGACAGGGGTGAAACTTCCTATTGGAATAGAAATGCATGGCACTGAAAAGTTGATGCATTGCACCCATTGGGAAGCATATAGCTGATACATACTGTGCATATAGTGTTTACTGTATCTTTGAAAGATCTGCATATAGTGTCTACTTCTAATCTTCAAAAGATCTGAGTGTCCATCTCCATCCCTTTCTTTATTCCTCCATGTAAAAATCTGCTTTTTGTTTATTTCCTGTACAGATAATATACGATGGTGATTGTCACCAGTGTTCATGACGGGGACACCTGAACAAAACATCATATTGGGGCATTGATTCTTGCATACCCCGTGAATGAACTCTCACATGTGAGCCCAAGTATTTGTTTGTGAAACATGCACTGCAGTTTTACCTTGTCGAATTTCAATGCATAGCTTTGTTTCTGTGAAAGATTACAACAAAATTCTTCGAAAATTGGGATGCTGAACATAGCTACGTAGCTAGGCTGGTCGTTAAGCTTGTTGCTGCTATGTGGAGGTAGCACCACAAGTTGCACGTGGCGTGTAAGCAGACATGTACGTAACGCATTAAGAGTAACGAGTTACTTCTACCTAGTTACTGTTTTTGGTAACGAGAAACGTATTTAGTTGCTTTTAAGGCCAAGTAACGTATTTAGTTACTTTTCTAAAAAAGGAACGAGTAACCTATTTAGTTACTTTTCAGGCCAAGTAACAAGTAGCGGTATCTAGTTACTTTTGGGGAGTAACGTTTACAGCACCGCTTAAACGGCCTTGTTTTTATTCTAACCTGGGTATGCGTCTATTGCGAGAACGGTATAGGTAGGCAACCTGAAAAACAACAGTGACAGTACAGCAAAGTATATCGCTGGACACGTCGGTCAAACAGTTCCGACTGACGTGTCCAGCGATAAACATTGCTGTACTGAACCCTACAGCTGGGAATGTCCTTCACCCAGCGAACACAACAAGGTTCGTTGGTTGAACCTTCTAGAATCGTATACAGACCGAATGTAAACCCGGAGGTTGCGAATACGGGAAGGCACATGCATAACCCATTAGTACCCGATTTCCTCAATGAAGTCGCAGTTCCCGAAGATTCACCAGCTCTTCCTGAAGCACAACACTGCCGTTCCTTTGAGCGCGTCTGTAGAACAACTCTTCAGCGTTGCCGGAAATATATTTTCAAGGAAGCGGGGAAACATAACTGATGAAAACTTGGAGAGGCAGCTTCTGCCTAAGTGCAACGACTACTAAAAAAACGATAGACCATGAAACAAAAACAGTTGTGTATTTGGTCGTCAAAGTAACTTGTTACTTTTGAGGTAACTCATGCATTCCTTTTGAGAATGGGTAAAGAGTAACATACTTAGTTACTTTTTGAGCGCGTAACTGTATTTAGTTACTTTTTTGGGGAAACGTGTACATGTCTGCATGTAAATAATGCAGCTGCAGTGAGCTTTTGTAGCTGCATTTATGGCTAGGAAGTCTACAGGGTGGCCCAAAAAACCCTGAGCAAATTCTTGTAGCACTGCATTGCCCAGATTACTCTGGCGTCATTTCAATAGCTGAATACTTCAAATGAAAAGGCTGGAACTCTTTGTGACTGTGCAGGATTTTTAAACCTACTTTGAGTAAACGCAGGTAATTAGCAAGTGGGAATAAATGTTCTTTTTCTATCAATTGGCGAGCTCTATGCCTTGCATTTTTGGTGCTATGTTTATTTTTAAAAAAGTAGATAAATTGGCAGCATTACATGACAATGTCTGAAGTGCAATGCTGTATTTACACTACGGACACAATGTCCCGATCTTTCATGACATGCAAACATAAGCGGAACGTTTTCATTCGCTACAAGCAATCGTGATTTGAACGAAAGCGTTGCGCTTAGGTTTGTGTGTTATGAAAAATCGGTGCGTTATGTCTGTAGTGTGCACATGGCATAACTGCAAGCAGCATCTAAGTCCAGGCTTCCTTCTTCAGCTTTGCCAGGGCAGCCAGACGCATGTCCCTCCATTTGCGCCACTTGGGAACATCCTCGACTGGGATCTTCTCCACCAGCTCCTTGTTCACCTTGTCTAGGGTGGCACCATCATAGCTGGGGACAGGGCCGAAGGACTGGGTCACCCTGACATATCCCTTGGCATACTTCTGGCACTGCTCAAGCATTCCTGAAAAGATAGGAGGGGCTGTTGAAGCGCTGACCACCGAAAAAGTGTGGAAACCTCAGCTGCAACTCGTCTTGAGTGGGCCGCTCAAAGACCAACTTTCAATGGGCTTGCCAGAAGGTCCAAAGGTGTTGGTCAGTGGCGTAGGCAGAGGGGGGTTTGGGGGGTCGAAACCCCTCCCGAAATGCCAAACCTACCCCCCGCCCCCTTCCCCCCCCCTTCCCCCCCACGGGCTAGCTTGCTTTCCTGTTCACGCAGTCGGTTTTGCACGGGGCATGGAGCCAGGGGGAGTGCGGACTATGTCCAACTTATATGCTTTCGGGAAAAGCGTTTGTGGGGTAGAAAATGCTGAAATAAATAAAATAGGCAATATTTCTTTATTCCTGTTTATTTGATGGGATGCGAAACTTGATCAGATATATAGAGAAAACGGATATTTCGAAACATTTGTGGGGTGAAGGATGGCGATTTCAAGGCCATGTATTACAAACTATCCTTACTAAAATACACAGTTCAATCAAACCAAAGCGAACATAATAAAACGAACACATGGTTATTATATGAAACAATGTCAGTGATGTGTTAAATGATTTGTAAAAACAAGTAAACAACTGCAGTGTAAGCAACGGGTGGCGCTGTGCTCACGCACACCTTGAGTACTGATCAGAATTACGTGCTTTCATCTAGAAATTACCACGAATAAAAAAGTAATTGTGACTAGTTATTTCAGAAAGCAATTTACAGGCTCTCTGGATCATTTCATATATGCTTGCGTTCACGATAAAGAATATCCAGGATGTCCTCCGCTTGAACTTCAATGTCGCGGTGAACATTCAAATGCGCGAGACAGAGCAGTCGCTCATTCGAAGTGGACGCGCTCAGGTATGTTTTCAACTGTCGTAGGGAAGAGAACAAGCGCTCAGCTCCCGCCGTTGTTACGCGCAGAGTCGCTAGGATCTCGAAGAGACGATGGGGAATTGGCGGCGTGCGCGAAGTGCAGGGGGCGCTTCTCTAGCTATCATAATCATCGTCTGGGACGTCACGGGTAGGACAGATAGGACAGACCGCGCAGTTCTTGGATCCCTCAGCACCCTCGGCTCGTCAGCTCGCTTCATGCGCTGTTGGGGTAACGCGCGGCAAGGCCTGTTTCACGCGTTTGTGTTTATTTGGTGAGGATGTACTTGTAGTAGGACATTTTACCAAAGCTTGAAAACGCACGTGGCACGCGTAGTCGTCCCAACAAACAATTTTGGAGCTGAGTTGTCGAAGTGGTCGAATGGTGGTGTGCTGTTCTCTATCCCGTACAAAAAGTTGAACGAGGAAAATAGAATATCCAGCGCTTTATCGCGCTATAGCGTCTACCATGGCGAAGAGGGTGACTTTTTTTAATATGATTCGGACAAAAAAAATCCCACCAAATTAAAAAAAAAAAAATGGAAAGTGAAATACGAGAACCTTTTGCGTGTGTAGAGAACACTTCAGTGAAAGCAACTCCGTGTATCCTGTTGGTTCCAATGTGCTCTGTGAGTGTTGGTCTCTTATAAGTTCCGAGTTTATTCCTTTTCTTTTAATTTTGTAAACCAGTAAACGAACATTTCCTCTAAATAACTGACAGGAAGAAGTGGAGGCTGGCTTCCGGAGTCGTTTCGACTAAATCCCTGCTTATTTACCCGGCCGACCCGAAACGTGCGAGACCCCCTCGCGATCAAAGTAATCTAGCAAGTCGGTGACACTTCAGCGTCTTAGAAAATGAGGAATATACCTGCTATAAATTACTACCGTTTGTACGTTTCGTTTTTGCGAACCCAAACGCGCATAATCCGTGATGCGCTCCTCAGCCGAGCTATTTTAAATTTGTAAACAATTGTTGGTAAAAATAGGATAGAACAAATTAATCAATCGCCCGAATTTGCCGGGCCATGGCCGACAATTTAAGAATTTATGAACATTTAGTATTTTCTTTCGAGCAGAAGTCGCGATGTTACAAACTTCCTTGCCGCGTTTTCGATTCGGGAGAAGCTAAGCGTCATTTGCTGACGAGCATTGGCTGAGCAGCAACTGTCGAGCCACACCTGGATAGAAACGTCGGTATCGGCAAGCTCAATGCAGCTAAAACAAGTGTGTGGCGCTTTCCAACGCAACTGTGCGCACGTGCACAGTCAAGAAGACACTACGTCAATTACTCTGGTGAATGCAAAACCTTTTTTTTTTAAAGCAACCTCCACAAATCCGAAAAAAAAAAAAAAAGTCAGGGGAAGCTTTTAATAGCCCCGACGCACGCTGCGCAAGCTGTAATGAAATGCTCCAGGCTTGTTTTCGAACATTTTAAAGCTTTTCTAATAAAAGAGCAACTTCGAGACGCTGTTATTTATTAGAAGGATCGCTCACACAAACTTTATACGCGTTTCTTTAATAAATAAACCGTTTAAATCTGCATAGTTGCGAACTAAAATAGCCACTCCGTGCTTTGACACAGCGCGTCGTCTGCTCGCATCCTACCAGCTGCGTCACAGGAGGGCACCCGCGAGGTGGCGCAACCACCTGTAGCGCGGACGTGAAGGGCGTTTCACGTTTCTCCGTCTTGCATTTGGAGGCCCATCTAGCAGCTCGCATTGGAGTTCAGGAACTGAAACCAGGCTTGAATAGAGCTCCAAAAACTCTTCAGCGCCGGAAGCTGTCTTGCTGTCCGAGATCTTTGCAGGCAGAAGCGACGAAAGGAATTGCAACGTACGCCGGTGCTTTTTAAATCTACCATCTAACTGTGTGATCAAGTAAGCCAAGAAAGGAAGAAACACGGAGCGCTTAGAATCTTCTTCCGTGCTTCTAGTGGGAATGTTACAGCGGTGACGTTGCTGACTTGTTACTCGCGGCATCTGAATTTCAACTTCTGCTGTCTCGGCCATTTTAATGGCGGCTTGGAATATGGCCTAGTGTTTGTGGGTGGACGTTTTCTCTGATTTTTCAGCGTCGAGATTTTTTCGTGTTGCTGTTTCATGTTTTGTGACAGTATAGCTATCCTTTTGTTTTCTCTGGACGGCACGCGTTGGTAATGCAGTGCTACCTCAAAAAGTGGAGGGAGTTGTGTGCTCTGAGGAAGCTTTTAAAGTTAGTGGGCCGAACTACGACGACAGTAGAACAGGCAGCCCAAATGAAGCCTGCTCCGTTTAAAAAAAATAACAATGCAGCTTCACCCGTTTTATCTTAACAGCATTTTCCTAATCTTTGGGTGAGCGTCCGTAGCGCCGAGTTCACCCCTCGTCATTGGGGGGGGGGGGGGGGGGGGGGGAGATGTCTTTGAATTCTTTCCGAAATAAAATCCTGGGTACGGCACTGGTGTTGGTTGTATCCAAGTTTCCACTTTAGGACTTTATAAAGAGCTTTTCCACTCGCCTTCAGCATTCAGATGAGCAGTTTCCAAAGGTCCCAAGAATGCATAGCGCATCCCAAGTCCGTCCGACATGACTCTGTCCATATCCTGGGTATCCACGACTCCGTCCTAGAAGGACAGTGTTAGATGATGCAAGCGGAGATGCGATTGCTGCGCCACTTGCGCAAAAAATGCTTAACCTGCTACATCCAGCTACCTTTTGTCGAATTTAAAGTAATTTGTGCCAAAACATAGTTTCACTTTATTAATGCTGAAAATAAGAGCTGAGGCCTCGTTATGCGGCCGGATTGTTATGGTAGGCTTGTGCAAATTTTCAGTTATCGCCCTACTCGATTTGGTCTCTGCATCAAGCACTGCCAGTACTTGGAAGTTGTACAATATTTCTCACGTTTGTGGTCTGTTCTGGTGGGTTAGGTAGCTTCGTTGAGTGCGCTTTTCACCGCGCACTGGTGCACTGTAGTGAAGCGAGAGCCGCAGGGTAGGCATCGCGATCTTGCGTACCTTGCCGAGCGAGGCTTTGCAAACAAGAAGTCCTAAGTGCTGACGCAGCAACTAGCTTGCAGCAAAAGAATTAGGAAAACACTATGACTAGTATATTCTGATTATTTTTTATCAAATTTGAGATTTGGCAAAGATACTTGTGTATTACTAGCAAATATATAATTATTGCTCTGTAAGCTTATTTATATTTATATTGATTGCTCTATAAGCTCTTGTTTAGTTCCGGAGTTAAGGAGTAAATTAAAACTAAATTAGCTGGAGGAGCGAATGGAAACGGGGATTAATGAGTTCACATGTCGATTTTGATTATCCAATAAGACCTAGATAAAAATGGTCATTTAATATCAAAATGACAAAAGCTTTCTATTTTGAATGCATCTTTATTACAATTTTTACGACTGATGAAACATTAATTTGGGTGGTCAATATTCTGTTCTAACATGATTTCTGTGGAATATAACATTTGGCTGACCTTTACAAATCACAGCAGTTCATACTATCATCAATAAGCACATTGTTGTCGTGCCTGGTGCTTCTACACGCAACACCTTGTTATATGTGTTTGGGAGAGTCAAACCTGCCGTGCAATTTATGCTAACAAAAGGTTGCACAGAAGTGGAAAGGCAAAGCAGACAATGTATTTTGATGTTATGATGTTAATGCAAGGGTGCCACGAGCTGGACGAGAATAACAAGAATAGTCCCTGGGGAGGGGGGACAATGGGCAAACACGAATCTCCAAACACAGCTAGGTGACTGGTGCGCGACTGAAAACATATCCGCCTAGTCCTAGGTGACTGGTGCCAGACTAAAAAAATCCGCCTGGTCCCTGGTTCGATACCAGGACCAGGCGGATTTTTTTTCAGTCGCGCACCAGTCATCTAGTTATGTTTGGAGATTTGGGTTTGTCTTCTCTCCCCTTGTTCCCCCTCTCCAGGGATCATTATTGTTATTTTGATGGACTGGCCAACACATTAATATTAGAGTGACACTAAAGTGCTTTTTAAGATACTCATTTTATGGTCATACCTCAATCTACGAGCTCTAAGCGTCCTAATTTTTACACTCTCCTGTAATGTATGCGGTGTTCTCGTTTTGCTGCTGCTGTTTATTGCCATACATTTTGTTTCCTCTCCTGTAATGACCCCAAGAGGGGTTAACAGTATCTTGAAATAAATAAATAAATAAAAACTGAAATGACATTCATGCGCGGCCGATTTGCTTATTAAAGAAGTGATCAAAGATTGCGACATCGTCGTCGCAGAGCGAGAGATGGCGCTACTGAACCTTGCCAAAAATGGTCGAACGACAAACGGCGCTTGTCAGCCACACGCAAGCGATCTGGATTTTCGCGTGGACGAACGGCTCTCAGTCCCACTCGTTCACGCGGGAACCCATCGGTGGCTGACAGCGCCGTCCGTCGCTCAACCATATTCAGCAAGGTTCAGTAGCACCATCTGTTGTTCTGCGCCAATGGTGAGTGACGGGATCTTTTATCACCTTTTAATAACCAAATCGGCCGCGCACAAATGTTTTTTTTTATTTGTGATATGTTTAGAGCTTGTAGATACAATAAAACGAGGATCTCAAAAAAGCACTTTAGTGCCCTTTTAACTTTTTTTTTTTTTTTTTTTAGTGGTAGAAATGAAAATGTAGTGCAAACTTATGCTCCAAAAGTTCCTTTTGTTACTTCAAAATAGTCTTTTAGGTGCTAAAGAAGGAGCTCCAAAATGACTCCGACGAATCACATCACTATGCAAGTCATATTTCAAATGTCCTTTTATGGCACGTGCTGTCATGAAATGCTTTGCTGTGGCACAAACATTTTCTTGGTCATATTTAAAGGCACCCGGTACCAGAGGTAAAACTACGACACAAGTTCTGCAGTGGCTGAACTGGTCATTGCATTGACAACCACTTGTATGTAGCGCATGTTTATTTTAAAACTAACATCCCCTGGTTAAGGTACAGTTACCTGAATGAGCCTCCAGCATTCATTGAGTATAGTGTACTGAATCCTGTTGAGCAAAAAGCCATCCACTTCTTTCTTGAGGACAACTGGCTTCTGGCCAATTCCTTTCATGAGAGCACGGGTTCGGATAACAACCAGGGGGTCTGTCCAGGGGCTGGGACGACTTCCACAAGTGGGACGTAGTATGGTGGATTGACCTGGAAAATCAAGCATATTTTTCTTAGCATCCCACTAGACACACCAGCGCTTTATTGACGGTACACTTACAGGGTGACCCACAATGGCTTGACTCCTATGTTTAAGATCCCTGGTAAAGCTCGAAGGTGGAAAGCAGCTCGTGGAGCTGCACAGAACCACTTTGTCGTCTGCAAGCTTGTCCATCTCGAGGAACACATTTTGTTTGAGCTCCAAGTTCTCAAAGACGCATTCCTGGAAAGGTTGGAGTGCAAATATAGTAAGCGTGCAGACGAGCTGCTGAATATGAACCATGTTGTATTAACCTGATACTGGGGAAGAAGAGAAACATCAAAACGTGGAAGGAATAGACTCAGGTTAATTCAACAAGGTTAGAGTGTTTATAGAAAAGCAGTAAGTTCTTACTGTTTATTCATGTACCTGGACGTGGATGGCCCCCTTAATACAGTCTGCCATTGAAGCACTTTTCTGGACATGTTGATGCTGCTGTTTTGCAGTGAGATTGCCTCTCAGAGACCCATTTTTTTCTAATGTCTGTAGTTGGTCCTCGATATCCCTCAGGGCCTCGTCGATTTTTCGTGGCTCCACGTCAAAGAGTGCAACCTTGTAGCCCACGCTGGCAAAAAGCATCGCCCAACTTCGGCCAATGAGGCCGCTGGAAACAAAGCAATTTTTGGTCTGAAGTTGCCATTACCGAGTGGTGTGACGATCATTTTCTACCAAAAACCAGTTTCGTCGAATGACAGTTTAAGCTTTGTTTTAGCCACTGGTCCTGTTTTCGCTTAAACTAATTCTAGAGGCTATAGCATGACCACAAACGGGTGCATCCGTGATGCGCCCAATCG
Organism: Ixodes ricinus; assembly: GCA_037355805.1. Taxonomy (NCBI): domain Eukaryota; kingdom Metazoa; phylum Arthropoda; class Arachnida; order Ixodida; family Ixodidae; genus Ixodes; species Ixodes ricinus. The sequence continues at coordinate 2,395 of JAZHYW010016974.1, read as the reverse complement.
CTAATCCCACCATGCCAGATTTTTTTTTTCCCTCGAGGTTTTTTGCGATTATTGACATTTTTGCTTAACTCGAATTCTGTCACCAAAGGAAGTATAGTCCGTGACAGGTCAAGAACCTAGGGCGAGGGAAAGGAAGGCTGGGGAAGAGGAAGCAGGTGGAATGCTGTAGAGAGAGGAATGTTTCCTCCTCTCCTCTCTAGCTTTCCGTCTCCTTCCTCCTCCCCAGCCTTTCTTTCCCCTCGAGTACAGGCCTGAAGCGCCAACTTCGGCGGTAAATTTTGGTATCCGGTACTACCCTATTAAAAGCCGGAAAAGCGCCCATGCCGTGTTCGTGCATAGCAAACAAGCACCGTTCGCGAAAAGCTCGTTCGACGAAACGTTGATGGCGGTAGAGGTCACAACCCCGGCGGCGACCCTGATACCCGTTACGCAAACTCGCTAAAAATAACTTAGGGCGTTGTGCCGATCTCGGCTGAAGCGATTGCAGTTTTTGCTTCGAAAAGCCTAGTTGTTTCTTCTTTTCGGGGAGCACACTTCAGTAACAGTTGAAACAGAGAGGGGGGGGGGGGAGTTGAGATAAGCTTCACCGGGCACTAAACGCGGGCTACGGCACGTGCCTCCACCTCTGCTAACATTATTTTGCTTTGGTTTTCGATTGGATGTTCGAACCGATCGACGCATCGTGACGTATAACGTAGCGTTGGATGTAGCTAACGTACGTAACAGCCGCGGTTGAAACACTCCTGCCGGCCAGAGCCGGGAACGAAATGCCAAGAAAAGACAGCTGTGGGCTCACCTGCCTATGATGCCGACTTTTCCCTTCTCCATATTTGCGGACGTCCGAAACTTCTTCACTGCCTCGGCGGCTGCTCGTGATCGGCTGCACCGACTGTACGCTAGCGTAGCGGTGGGCAGTACGCAGCTGCGGGAGTTCTAACTGCGAGGGATGGCGCTGTTCCAGACGAAGAAAGTAAATGCGACTGGAAGTCAGACTTCTCTTTTACAGCAACGGACTGACTCTTTCCCCTCGGGCCCTTTCCTTCGGGGTATCGCTTCTTGCCGCTGAGCTTCCACCAAGAAGATAACGTTCGGTCGTAGAAATGCGATAAGGGCGACAGATCCTATTTTTAATGTGCGGCAAAGCTGTATAAATTCATCAATCAAATAAAATCAAAATTTAAAAATAAGGCAGATGCTTCTACAAGGTGTGCTGCTTGCACCAGTGCAATCAACACAAAAATTGTGTGCTGCAGGTTTCACTTTTAGTGATTCCCCTACATACCCCCTAAAAAAGGGGGGGGGGGTACACTCACCTTGTCTTTTTGAAGGCACCCCCTTAATTCACAACGACTCATTTATTCTCAATGCCCCCCTTAAAAAATTAACCCCCCCCCCCCTAATTTCAATTCCTGGGGAAACTCCTGTTCACTTCTACTCTGTAACCATTGAGTACGACTGGCATTTAGAAAAAATGTAAGACGTTTACAATCCGCTGTAACGCCGAATGAGAGCGCAGCTCTTGAGGAGGAGGAGGGGAAGGCACGGAGAGGACGGTATGCCCCTCTTCCTTATCCGAACCCTCCCTCCTGCTTGCCTTTTTTTTTAAGGGAAAATTTTTTGCTAAATTTAGGGAATTTAGGGGAAACTTTTCCGCTAAGTTTAGTGCGGAAGTTTTTTCGATAAATTTAGGGGGGGCGGGATTTTTCCGCTAAACTTAGCGGGGAATTTTTTCTGCTAAATTTAGCGGGGAATTTTTTCCGCTAAATTTAGCGGGGAACTTTACCCATAATGGAACGCGCGGTGACGTCACCAGTGATGTCACGTGTGACGTCACTGGTAACCCTCGTAACGTCACACGTGACGTCATCATGGGAAACGTCCCATAATGCACCGCGCAGTTACGCCGCCGGCGACGCCGCTCAAGCCGGAAACGGGCGCCTAAGAGCTGCGCTCTAAAAAAAGTGAATTAAGGTATAACGAGTATGTTTTCAGAGAAATTAAACAAATCCAAAGCAAGAGAAAAGTAAAAATAATGAAAAATACATTGCAAAGGCCATTGACTCTGGCTATAACCGATGATCCGAGATAGTTAGAGCACTGTATATCCGCGCTTCGTAGCCGCCGCGTCTGTGTAGTAGGTTACTGTGTTGTCCTTGTTAACCGCTGTTTCTTCTAGATTTTTTTTTTTTTTGTGGCGTGCAATTTTTTGCATATTGTTTGCTGTTTTTTTTATGTTTTGTGAGATTGGTCTGGTGTCCGCGTGACCTGTTCGCCTTCCCATGTCGGGTTAGCCGTTTCGTGGTCCGGGGATTCGTAAGGATGCCCTCCAATAACTTCCCTCATGTGGGCATCGTGGGGAGTCTGGTTATCCGTCCTTTGCGGTCTTCCGCATGTT
>JAZHYW010016973.1:0-22473 GCA_037355805.1 Ixodes ricinus | reverse complement strand
GGCTGCGGGCTGTTGCAGCAGCATTTTGATTACGGGACCGAGCCAAAGCGTAACACATAAGCGCTTTTTAACACAAGGAGATACACACGCGTGTAACCCTGTTATGGCAAGGCACCGACAAAACAAGTGAATCTGAGCTACAACAAGTGTAAACATAATTTGAGGGAGCATAGGAGAAGAAAAAAGCCGGATGAGCATAGCACACACATGTCGGCGCCTAGCCCCATCGATGAGCCGCCGTGCACCCCTTTTGAATCCTCGGCTCCGACGATAAGGTCACCTGTTGCCAGATGAGTTGTTGACCAACGGTGAAGCATGACGGCGTTCGATTTCCCGAAAGTGATTCTGTCGTCGGGGCGCACATAGCAGGGCATGTATCTTTCCTAGTTGCAACAAAGTCACCCGTATTGACAGTACCGGTTCCACACGCAAGTGCCGAGATCAGGAGCAAAATACACGAATGAGCATTGCGCAGGGTTTTCGGCTAGTCAAGTAATTTTGTCTGGCTCGAGTAAAGGGGTGATAAAAGACACCTTCCAAGATGACGGAAATTTGCCTTCCGGCCAAACTCGGTTGAATATGGGCAAAATGAGTTCGAACGTCGAAAGATGTAGGTTGCATAGCATAGTACAGGACCAGGAGCTGTATGCTTGGGACTATGCACTACTTCCTCGAGTTTATGTAGTGTAAATGGTTCATTAGAAGGTTCTCGGTGGTGCCTGAGGTACCTGCATATTTTTTACTGGCATTGAGTGTTTTCCGAATGAAAGCTGGTGTATATTGATCAGAGCTATAGACAGAATCAAAATGCTCTTCTAATATAGATTAGCTTGCTACTCAATAGTTTCAGGGCAGGTTTCGTGTCTTGTCAAAATAGGGATAACTAGTATGTACGGTAGCAGACCTTGACCTTATGCACTCGGTTCCATACCTCCTTGCACGGTACACGACTGTTTATGGCAAATGTGTATTTTTTGAAGCAATCTCGTTTAGACTGCCTGTGAATAGACTGCGCGAAATTTCATTACCTTAAAGGTGGCGTGATGAGTTTGTGTAAAGTATCGGCGGAAACTTCCCCAGGCTTTGTTCTGTTCCTTTTGTTGTTGTTGTTGTTGTTGTCTTTGCTGGGCGGCAGGTTATGATTACACCACGGTTTCGGTTTTTCGGGAAGATGTGTTGATGTCATCGGTATGACAATGATTGAAGTATCTCAAAATATGCATGGCGATATGTTCAGTTACGCAATCAATGGAGATGTCATAAAGAGTTTTACAAGCTAAAAAAACACTCGCTAAAAAACGGGTCACTTTGATGAAACTTTCAGTGGGGCGTTCGTCTTGGGAGGGCAACAGGTCGACCAATGCAATTTCAAATTATGGGAAAATGGTAATTTCAATGGGGGTTACGATGGACTCCCATGAGAAGAGACGAGACAATTATCGGTCACTAAACTAGCGGTCAACGGAGATGAATGAGCGGGTTGGAGCGCTGGAATATGAGGCATCTGAGTTGTCGTTGAGCGAGCATAAAGCCGTAGAATAAATAAGCCGATCAATCATTGATCCTCCGGTATCACATATTCCACTGCACCACACAGGGCTATGAACGTTAAAACTTCAAATAAGAAACTGGTTCAAGGAGCTTATCATAGAGTCACGAGACACAATATGCAGCAGGTCAGATAATTGCGTGTCCACTTGGGACCATGAAGTCCTCAAGCCGACGCGCTGTACGCCATGCAAAAACTCTCTTGAACTCCGCGACGGCATTCTCACAAGAGCAACTTCAATGATGACGTTCATCCATGGCTTCTCGTAATCCCTCGACAACCACCGAACAGACCTAATGCGTGTCAATCAAGACTCGTCTGAGTCGGTACTGACGCTTCTTGAAGCTCTGCCAAGGCTTGGAGCTCACTCTTCCGAACTGTCACTCTGCCTTACCTGTATTGAAACTCCCAACAACATCAAATCATCGTACTCCCAAGATCATCATTATATGGTAAGGTATGAATAACACCGCGCGATTGCATTAAATTATTTAAAAAAAATACAGGGGAGAAAGTGTCTACATATATGTTTCAGCGCCTCGCAGATGACCTTGGTGTCCGGTTTCCACATCTACCAGGAACGCATCTTTTGGCTCCCGCGTTCTGATCTTACTTATCGCCTTGGAAACATCACCCCCTGATTGCGCGTCTGTCGGCTGTGTCGTATATCGCCGGTCTGTCAACGTATCACTCTAGAATCAGGTCCCGAGTGTCTCATTGAGTTATCGGTCAGTCGTGTCGCGTTGAACCGCTACGCTGCTGCTCCGAGTAGGAAGCTTTATCCCGTGTTCGGTTGACAGCAGCGCAGATGGGTGAGCTTTCTCTCTCCTACGCCATCTATCTAACTTCTACCTCCTACGCTATTTAACAAGCCAAAGATAACAGTACCGCGTCCGCAGGTTCCAGGTAGTATTTTCGTTATATAGATGTCTGTGAAGCGGGAAGGCAGCCCGCCAGTGCCATATTTTTGTTCCCTTTATTCATACGTGTACCTTCATAGCCCAAGGGGAATAATTGAGGGGCGTTACGCCGAAACATTATGATACAAAAAGGAATATTTTACAGTTATTAATGCCCGAGTTCCACTAAGGCCGCAATCAAAACAGCCGACACCACATGCCTCAAAACACGCAGCATGAGCATGAAGGCGTCTTTGGCAGACTTGCAGTCTCGATGCTCCTAAAGCAAGCACGAGTGATTGGAAGCCTGGCAAGAGTGCATTCGCGTGCGCGTGCGCCGCGAGGGTACTTGTTGTTTCTGTTGCCGCTCTAGTGGAACTGAGCATAATCGCTAAGCTGATGCTCATGTACATCAACATACGAGCTATTAGCAACCTAATCAGTACATATGTGAGCGCGGTTTTCTGCACGACACCAAGATTGCCAACCATGGCGTAAAATATTACAAAGATCCAAGCTGAATTTCGCAGCTAAGAATACGGTGAGGTTCAAAAATTAAAGACGTGCGCGATGTGCAGATGGCAAACCTTAGTGTTTATTGCCCTGGCGCACATCGCATTTTTTTTAGTCTATTCGTATTACGCGCTTCGTTCTTCGCTGGGATCCTTTTATTGCTCGCTCTCACTTGGTTGCCTGCGTGTCCTGCAGAAAAGCGAACTCCTGACGTTTTTTATTAAAGTATCTATGTCGCACGGCGGCGGTTTTATTTAGATTGGAACACTGGTGTTAAGGTAGGTATTTTGATTAGACTCGGCGTAATACATGGGAGCTGCTTCAACAAAGCTGTCTACATATGATATGCCTAGAGAGATGACGTGAATATTTATTTCATTGGTATTTAGTTGTTGTTTTTTTCGAACAGCTGTGCATAATTTGGCGACCGACAACGCATCTCTAATTGCAAAGTTCCAGCTAAGTCAAATATTTCAAAAGTAAATTCTTAGATATTAGATACTTAAATAACTAAATATCACTTTACTCTCCCTACCTAACGTTCGTTACGGTCGATAACATTCTCGCGAAGGAATCGTTATTTTCTTTGTATATTTTAGATTCCCCTCGTTAAATTATCCTCCATCTTTGTGCAACACCCTGTATAGTTGCTTCTATCAGCGCTGTCTTCTTCAATTTGACGTCAGCTGGCGTTAAATCTGAAGCAAAATGACGCGCGGTGCATCAAGATTGTCGTCAGAACGTCGGGAATCGAATACCGTGATTGAGTAAAAACTTGAAAAACAAAAAAAACATAATGGATCTTTTGTTATTTTCTAACGCTGCACAAGTAGCTACTCTTCACAGTTCTATGACGTAAGATTTTTGAAACGTCAGAAAAACAAGTCTCCATATTTTCCGTACTTCGATAAAGAGCGCATCGCGTGGCGAGTTCAGAGTATCTTATTTTCGCTTCCTAGTTTGAGATGGCGGCATGCGCGATAAGAACTCCGAAGGACGAACCACGCGTGAACGAATTACGCGGAAACATAATAGCCCTGCGCTTCTTAAGCCCTCTCAGCGATCTACAGTAACAAACATAAATAATATATTTAGTTTTACCTTTTCATCGTGACACCTTCACCGTGCTGTTTTTAACTGCGTTTACGCTGTCGAGATTACTCAGTCCACCTGAAAGAATCTACGAATGAGTCCTCCCAGACCCATTTGGTAGCCAATGTTATCTTAAGTGAATGCATAACTCGATGTTAACGTGTGGCTGCGCAAAAATGACAATCCTGGCGAACTTTTTGCGCTGTAAATGAAATCAGTTTTTTTTTTTCGTGTGACAGGGGGAATGACATACTCTCTCAAAGGAGTTGGGAGGAACTCGTTCGCAGTGGCTCTTTGATCAATTTAGTAGTCTAGACGGCAGAGACGCCGGGAAAAATGTCAACATCAAATTGCAATAACACAATCGCGCCCATTCAAGCTTCTTATTTATGAGTTGTGACGTAAGGGACTATTTATAGATTATGTAAAGTGATAGATGATCGAAAGGTACCAGATGCGAGCTGCGAACCTTGCAATCGTGTCGCTATTTTCGCGGACAACTTTCTGCGGCGATCTGCAAGAAACGAATAGTGCGTGCGCGCATCTGTGATCGGCGCTCAACTGGGTGTGAGAGAGCCCGCGCGCCCTTAGCTTTGACTGCATAGCCACGGAAAGGGAACCGTGTGACGGGCATGTCCTGAGCTGAAGACGACCAAGTCCCATCGGAATCTAGACTGCCCCTTCACCACAAAATCTGGAGCACAGTCGAACTGGATACCGGCTGGCTGTCTTACGGTCTCTACAGTGAGGCATGAAAGAATCTAAGGTTGCTAGGAGGAACTGACTGGCAGTGCCACTTTGCGTCCGGCAGCTGCGCCAATGCCACGGCCGTAGGAGGTGTCACTCTAGTGTACTCGAAGACAACTTTCTGTGACAATGCACCCAAGGGTACAAGAGCAAGGCTCGGAAACCGTTTAGTTAATCTTGACTAGGTCTGCTCACAATTCTCTTGGTGGAGCTAACACAACTGCATTTAGCTCTGCTTTTCTGCGCACGTGCCGACTGCTTCAAAATGGGTTCTTTTTTGGGCTTTTTTAATGCAATCATGAGGACCGTCGGAGACCCATCGGAACGGTGAGCACGACTACGGGGACAGGCTTCTTAAACGGTGTCCCTCTACATCATCATTGAGTTTAAAATTGCCGGCTGCACAGAACCATAGATTAATATTTATTGCCTACAACAAGGTGTTCCCTTGGTATCGTCTTCTTTAGCGCGACACTTAGCTATTCATCGCTGTAAAGGGGCAACTGGTGGAAAGACATGCTGAAGTTTCAACCGATGGCGACATGCAAACGGACACGACAGTAAATTATTTAGCCAGGCTGAAACAGAGCGCTAAGCAGCAAGGTAGAACAGAGTGTTTACTTAAAGCCCCTTCATGTTTCAAAGCGGTGCGTCGATGCACGAGGCACGCGCAACGTGCAGCCTCGGAAGATCATGGCAGCACAGCGTAGCACGGAGCCAGATTTCTGACGCCATGTTCCTCCGTGAAGTCAAGTGCGCGGCACGTGTCCGAGCATTTACAACTATAAATGGCGCCACTTTTTCAGGATAGAGGGGCTTTTAAGTTTAATAGACCTGTTGCTGCCTTACCCAAGCACCGGCGAGAATGCAGGGATTAAGCGTTCCCACGCGCCGCACGCGTTGCCTCAGGCAGTAGTAACTTTTCCGCAGCAAAAACTTAAATCAAATGGCATCTTGCACGCGCGTTCGTCAATGCTTTCTTTAGGTTAGTGTACTTCGAATATTTTTATACAGGAAAGGCATGCGCGCGGGCATGCGTGGAACACCAATCCCTGCATTCTCCTTGACGCTTGGGCAAGACAGCAAATGGCTCACATTAGGGATGCCGTCGTACACACGCGCTTTTGCTTGAGTGGTAACATCTCAGTGCATTTTTCCGCCCGGATCAGTTTTTTTATGCATTCTGGAGCGCGCGCAATCCAGGAGTCACTCAGCTCGGTATGGCGGCTGGGCGGGAGGTGTGCTGAACAGAACATCTATAGCAGCGCCACGTGTTCATGACGCCGACGCGCACTGGTGGCTTCATGCGCCTGCGCTACCGTGCGGCGCACAATGGCACCACGCGTGCAAGTGCGTCCTGGCATGAGCACGCGAGCACGAGCACGCTCTCGTGCCCTTCGAGCAGAAATCACCGGTAGCCTGGCTACAGCGCCACTTTTTCGTCATGAAGCGGCGGCACGCGGAACTATCCAAGAATGCGGAGAGCTCGGCAATACCTACCCCCATAGCCACCATAGCTCGAGCGCGTTGTTGAGTACAGTGTACTAGAATACTGGGGTAGTGTTGGGACCGGAGCGGCTCGGCAACGGGAGCTTGTGAGGGCGCGTGAATTGACAGTTTGTGGCGGCGCTGTAGTCGAGTTACCCGAAAAAATCGCGCAGCCCGCCACGTTTAACAAAACATGCGTTTAAAGTCGACTTCTTTTTCACTTTGAGCGGTGCGCGCGTCGGTAAGCCGACCACGGTTTCATAGTTTCATGTGTTTGATCGAAATATGTTTTGAATCCTGAGTGTTCTGATTTTGCGGATGGTGAACGCGTAAGGGCGCCGAAATGCCGTTGGCGAAACGGCAACAGAAGTAGAACTCTTGCTGCGCACCTGGCTGCGAAACGAGCTACATCCGAGTGAAAGTTGTGAAAACGGCGTCCTTTTTCGGCGTTCCAAAGGACAGACCCACAAAAGATCTTTGGGAAAAGAATCTGCAACGATCGGACAAGCGTCTTGAAGAAACAAGCGCTGTCTGCGAGCTGCACTTCGAGCCCCGCTACATCCTTCGAGACTACGTCCAGTGAGGATTCCTTGTGGACACCCCGCGCTTACGCCAGACGCGGTGCCGACTCTGCTGCCAAGTGTACCCCAGGACCTGAGTGGCGACCGTCCCGCACGACGAGAGAAAAGGAAGCAGAAGGCAAATCCACCACAGCTCATCGTTGCAAAGCGTTCGGGACTCGCTCGGGAAACTGACCCGTTTTCAATAGCGGTGAACAACGAAGCTCCTGCCGCGATCCCACAAGGCATCGATCGCGACGCACTAGGCTTCCTGAAAGTGCTATCTCCCTGCTGGGTTGTTCACAAGTTCAGCAAGTTCGACGGCGTTGCTTATTTGGAGACTTCCCTTGAGCCGAAGTCTAACAAGATCAGCATCGAAAATGAGGTGTTCTTTTGTTTCGACGAATTACCTGATGTGGTATGCCAAGTATACCTCAAGACGACTACGTGGTATGCCAAGCACACCTCAAGGCGACTACGTCACTATTCTACGTTTCATGATCATCACGCGGTTTCTGAATCATGCGACGTAAGGCAAACATTTAACGATAAATTTCGCGAACCTCGTTGCCTTTTCGCGAATTGTCGAAATTGGGGTAGCCTTTAATAATGACTCCCTTTAAAATTGCAACTGCAGCATGGCCAATTATACCGTTAATGAACAAGTTAACTAACGTATTTTGGTTAATTATTAAACATTGCAATGTTCGATCGTCCCTTATATTGTTTACCGAGCCATACAGATATAAGTAAAGACGGCATCCACGTATCTGCCACCTCCTTTTTGTAAAATCTGCAAAGTTCTGTAAAGTATAAAACAAAAACACCCTGTATGTCTGCGTGAACCAGATACCACCCCTGTGGAACCATGGGTCTTTCACTTCGAATACCCGGTTCAGGCGAGACTTACCTGGCTGTCAGAAAGCGGCTGTCTGTTACATGTATTGTTATGAGCGTGTGGTTTCAGATGGTTTACCTTCTAGAGGATAATGCGCTGCACATTGTAACCATGTATGCCCTGGAAATTGTAACCATGTATGCGCTACACATTGTAACTGTTGGAACGTTTGAGTGGTTCGTGGTAAGCCATGCCCCTGGCACGAGGAGATCGAAGACGACGAAGTGAAAAAGAGATTGAGAGCTCGTGCGTCGAATCAACATAGGAACGACACGTCAGATCGCATCGCTTGCAGCTTGTAGATAATGTAAATAAAAGTTTGCTGGAACGTAACCATCGACGACCACCAGAGGTTCCTACAGCAACCATGTATTTCAATTCCGTGCTGTAAACTATTACAATTTTTACCATGCCTGATTTACGTGTGCTGTTGTTTCTTGCTCTAAATGATGTGAATTGTTGCTCGTTTGCTTCTTTGAATCTTACAAAGCACTATTTGTTCAGCCTACGTTGTCTCGTTTTTTGGACTTAAGTTCAATGTTAAAACGCGTGATAAAAATTGTCACGGCTTATAAGCCATTTCTTACAAGTGAACGTCGTGGTGGTCCTCCGATGGTCGTGGCAGCCATGAAGAAATATAAGATTCTCATCTCTTTGAGACCGTCGCATGGGTGGCTTGTTGCAGAAATGAACACAAAATCAGTGACAAGTGAAGCGAGCTCATTAAATACAAGAAGAAAAGACGGACGGAAAAGAAGACAGGAAGGTTAACCTGGGGTACTTGAAACGTACTAAAACAATCTCGCGCTTTAGCATGCGCTCTGTCGATATCATATCTTTTGCTGTAGAGTTGGTCTCGCAAAGTCATTTGAACCCTGCGAAACGTACGTTCAGTGCTTTCGCCCCTGAACACGCCGATTGTGAAGATCTCTGTCCCGAGCAATTTGCAGTCCAGTCGCTGAGACAGTTCTTCAGTTATGAAGGAGCGCTGACTGCCGCTGTCGAAGATAATACGGGCAAGTTTCCTTCTGTTTGTACCTTCTGCCCACGCAGTAACCGTTTGTAGGAGCACTGCCGGCTTGCTGTTCCTACCACATACATGCATAGCGACCGGTGCCGGCTCCTTCAGTTCCGTCTCATTCGATCTGTTGGACGTTTTTCCTGGCACATAATTCGGGTCACACATGGTGGACGCGTGCCTGCCTTGACATTTGCCACAGCTGGGTGCTCCTCGACATAATCTTGCCACGTGATTGGCCTTCGTGCAGCGGAAGCACCTCCGGTCTGCTTGCAACCTACGCTTCTTCACCGCTAGCCTGATTCTTGCGTTACATTCCGGTGTTCCGTTCGCTTTTGATTTGCAAAGGAAGCACTCTAAGCCGTCCACGCTGCCGTGCGATGCCGCCGCGGTAGAGCTGCGAGTCTGAGCGTTGATCGTTGACCTCTTCACATAGCCATGCGTCAGAGAAGGAGGTCTGGGCTTACCGACGACGTCTTCCAGCTGGTGTTTTGATGTCCTTTCTCGGTTCTCCACCTCGATGCGTAAAAAGTCGAGGAGATACCGCAGAGCCCTCAGGTGGACTTGCTGTGGGGCGGAATCCAAACTGGAGTCTGCCATTGATGCCCTTGCGGCGTTGGCATTCCGGTCTCCTCCGCCGACATCTTCCGGTTGAAATCGAGAGTGATATCTCTCGGTAGCACTCGCAAAAGAACTGTGTAGTGCATAGCCCCATCCGCCTCTTCGCCCACCCCTAACGCTCTAAGGCCTCTGCTGTGCGCCTGTAGAGTGTCGTATAAACGCCGTAGGGCTCGGGTGTTCCATTGTGGTGGCACTGGTTGGATGTCCGTGAGACCTTCCATGTGGTCCTGGACAAGCGGCTCTTGCTTCCCGAACCACTGCTGCAGGAGCTTGATGGCGTCCGCGTAACACTCAGCGGTCGGCTGTAATCCACCGATGGCGGCTGCTCCATCGCCGGTCAACGCTGATCGCAGATAGTTGAACTTTTATGATGGCGTAAGTTCCGAACTTTGATGAATGGCGGTATCGAATTGCTGCCAGAAGGGTTGCCAGTGTTTAGGTGCCCGTTGAATTGGATTAGTTTCAATTTTGGAATTTTGATTTTTGATGTCCCCGAGGATCCTCCGTTCCGGCCTTCGTTCGATTGTCCACTTGTTGGGTGGCTGCCCTCCGCGCTCTTCATCTTTTGTTTGAGTTTGGTGACGTACGTGACGGTCTTATAAACAGACAGGCACATTGATACTTTAGACCCATGTTGTTGAAAAAAAAACTATCTCCAAACTCCGTTCTAAAAACATGATTTTCGTGTAAGGCTCGTCAAATCATGAGGCGCTGGAGAAATGCAGCCTTCTGCGTTAGGTCCTTATTTCGAACTCTTTTTTGTTCGCCTTCCGCCCTTTGAAAAGCATGCGGGAAGAGCCTTAGAACGCACCTGGTATTGCTGCGCCGCAGCGTTCTTCCGCAACATAAAGTTCGTCTGCTTTCCTCGCCGTCACCATGGCAACGAACGCCAAATGAATGGAAGCACGCACGGTACCGCCGCGTGAAGCCAGTAACGGCTGACGCCATTTTACGAACGCCGTCTGCTATACTCTGTTTGACCTTATGATGTACCGCAGGAAAGGCTACAAGCGCGAGCTCCTTGCTCTGGGGCACATCTCGGCGGCACAAGCTCTCGTGGCTTAAGAGCGGCAGCCAACGCTATGAGCTCGCGCTCTAGCCTTCGCTGCGGTACAACATAAGGTGAAACGAAATATAGCCAAAGCAGAACGCGGTATCAGATCAACCGCCTCCGCCGGTGCGCTGCTAGCAAAGACAACGAAGCTGAGACACGCCGACGGCTATCAAGCAAGCAACAACCCCGCGGGACGACTGCAACAGCGGCATTTATTGGGATCAAAGGCCGCCTTCGCCGGTGTGCCGCCAGCAAAAACGACGAAGCTGAGGCACGCCAACGGCGATTGGGCGAGCTAACAGCACAGCGGGACGACTGCAACGGCGGCATTTATTAGGGGCAAAGGCGCGAAATAAGCAAGAACAATTTTTATTTATCATAACACGCGATATCCAAGTTGGGGACCATATACCTTTGCTGGGACTTTCCTGTGAACTCTTTACAGAGACACGGGGTGCCGCATTCAGAAAACAGCTCCGTTTGCAAAATACGGGGGCCCTGAAAAGGGCCGTTTAGACCGCTACCAGAACCTATAACTGACGTAACGAGCACTTGACAAGCGGTTGGCGCAAAAGTCGTCTTTATGCATGCAGGCGGGCGGCGGGCCCAGCGCAGCGGATCACTCGAGGTCACCGGGGCCGTCGGAATCCTCGCCCTGTTAGCGTCGGGGCTATATATTTTGGCGGCCGCGGCGACGAACGACTGGAATCTATCAGTGTTCCCGCGCGCTCTCTCTCCTCCAAAACATGAACTTTGCAAGGTGACCAGTGAAATGGTGGCTTTCGTGCCGTCCAGATGGAAGAGAGTTTTTGAGGTGGGTCCAGGTGCAATCCACCGTATTGGTGTGCGCACCGGTGTTCGGGTCGACAAAGTGCAGCTTGTGGTTAACGGTGAGGTGCGTGAAGCGAGCGTCATCTGCAGCTTGCGATAGCCAGCCCAAAAATCAGTGATTATTCTGGTTCCAGGGCGGAGCCACATGGCTATTAGCCCCATCAGAGTTTTAGCGTCAGGGGTCTCCACAGGAACAAGAAAGCAGTACCCGCTGCCACGCTCCACACCGCCGAAAACCCACTGGCCAGGCCTAAATACCCGCGATGGTAGTTTCGCCGACCGAACGTACTCCGTCTAGTGCTACAGTCACGCCTTCGCCGCCAATCATCTTTGAATGCGTAAAGGACGGCATTTGCCACAACCTCCCGACAAAGGCTCGTCCAATCAGTTATTGTCTTACTTGCGACATCAATCTCCCGCTGAATGACGGTGCACGGTAGGTTCTGGCATCAGAGGTAGACTATTTTCGCGAGGCTGGCGAAGCGTCAGGTGCGATCCCTCGAAAAGAACCGCTCCGTACCGAGAACTCGCCCCGGCACTGAACCTGGACCGGCTTCCTCTTGGGCACCTCACGAGTCATCCACACACCGCATCTCCCCGTGTAGCCATCCGCAGATCTAGCGCGGACTTGCAGCTTGTCATCGCAGCTTGCACTCTGGACACGCACGAAAACCCAGGAGCCAGGAGCAGGCTCATGCGCTGAAGCAAATTAATTGCTTCAAGAGGGTCTTTCATGGCGTCATGAAGACAGCACAAGTTAAACGCCATGGCACTGCGATGCTCTGCGTGCTTCTTTGCATTTATTATTTTTATTTCATTCGTCATTTTATACCTCGTGACACAATTCTAACAAACTCATTGGTCGACCGGTTGGACCACACCATCGCGTGACAAAACAAACGCCAAACGTATCTCCACAGACGGCATCGTCGCAGAGAAGGGAGCAGTCGAACCCAACAACAAAATGAAGTAACCAAGTGAATAAAAATAAAAAAATAAGAAAGGAGCCGTTGGAGTTTCGGACGGCGTCTTCTTTGATGAGAGGAGGAGCGGCCGTGCTGCTCTGGCTGCTCAAAATGTTCCTTATTTTTTTGTTTTGTTTTTTTACTCTAGAGGGTGTTACGACCCTTATTTGAAGCTGATTTGTTAATTTAATAACAAACAACGCGTTGGAACGGAGGAGGCTTCCAAGCCTCAAACACGGGAGCGGTGGCCCAACTGCATTGTAGTCCGATCTAGCCGCGCTCGTGGGAACTGATAGCAGACTACGCGCATGCGTGCAAGCCGGCGCTGATGGCCCCTCTCATCCTCTGAATCTATTCCCTTTACCGCCGGTTCGAATCTTTCTTTAATACCGCTTCTGAGACGCAACGCTACTTCTCCGATGGCGCTGATAGCAGACAGCGGGCACGCTTCCCGTGAGGCGCTCTTTAATGCTCTGTAATATCTTATCTTGACAAAAGTAAAATTAAAACTGCGGTTTGTTGCTTGGAACTTACGGTCTTTGTCAACTTTGCGTGTCATTTTCTGCAGCTGGCGTTGCTATCTGCTCGAGAAAAATTTAAACACCTTTTTTACGTAGCGATGCGTCACGCCATTAGCGTTTGCCGCGTCATTGAACCAGCACCTAACCGTTTCTGATGACCCTGATAGTGCACCCGTCTCCTCAGTTCGCGCTCTGCGGGAGCGTGCTCGGAACGCTGTCGGACGCTATCAGCGCCATCACGGTTCCAGTGCTCGTATCTGAGAAGCAGCGAAGAATTGTCCTCACCGCCGGTAAAAGAAGTAGATCGAGCGGTGCAGAGGGACTGTCGGCGCCGGCATGAACGCATGCGCTTAGCCTCCTATCAGTTCCTACGTTCTGTCACCGCACCAGGCACTGGAGGGATGGCAGAATATGGTGACTCCTCAACCAGTACAGGATCATGATGGAGGTCCCTTTGTGGTGCCTGTGTCACCACTGAATGGAACTTGCATTTGATGTAAATAAGTTATAAAAGTGCATCGGCTGTGTGATTGGGGAAAAATCGTCATCATCAAAGTCAAAAGCGAAGTCGTCATTGTCTCCTTGCTGATCTGTCACAGGATGCTGCGACCATCAGAAAACTCGTAAGTGGCTGGACCGATCGAAGCATTGATGACTTGAGGTTCTAAATATCTGCTTGTCAACTTATCTCGGTGTCGAGGCTGAAAAACGACAAGCAGCTTGTCCCGGCTGAAACTGAGGTCATCTTCCAGCTCGACGACGGTCGACTTCATCTATATTGACACTGGTCGACTTTCGCGGGTAGCTGTTCCCGTTCTAATGGAAGGGTTACTAGAACTTGTCATGGTAGGCAAGCCCTGTGCATCACGCCTTGAACGATGAATTCGTCCATCAAATACCATCAAATAAAAGGGAGGGTGGTTGACCTGTTGCTGGGTGGCGCGTTTTACGGTAGGCTTCCAGGGGCCCTGGCTGGACGCTTGGCGAAAACGACGGCGAGAAATCTGGCGGCCGCGATTGGCCAACACCACACTTGACCTTGGCGCCGGCAATCATAGCCGCCGAATTTCTCGCCGACGTTTTCGCCAAGTGTCCAGATTAGGGCCCTGGTAGTTGCGGACAGCGTCAGGAAGCGGGCCGCCTTGGACCACAGCTAACTGGAGACAAGATTTTAGAACTCGGTTGAACCGTTCTACTTGGCCGTTGGATTGAGGGTGGTACAAGGAGGTTTTATGGCTGATGCCATGTAGGCGCAGATGCCCTTGAAACTCATGTGAAAGGAATTGAACTCCTGTTGTCGGAGACAACCTGGTAACGGCAGTCCCTCACGGGCAAAGACATCCTAAGGAAGTTGACGACCGTTGTTGTTGTGACAGAAGGTACAGCTCGAACAGCTGGCCACTTGAGTGGTAATCGGTTGGGACGATAAAGAACCGTTGACGTGGAAGTGCACGCTCCACAGGTCTAACGATACAAGTCCGAGATTCTAGCAAGGCTGCTGGGGAAACTGGACGAGTTGTGACGGTGCAGGCGCTGGCTTTAGACTATTGTCTGTGGAGTGGCAGACAATGCAGTTCTCGACTTTAACCTTGATGTTTTTATTCATCAGAGGCCACCAATATTGGTCTTGGGTGGCGCTGATGATTCTGGAAATCTCCTGGGTTTGTTTTATGTGACATTTGTATTACTTTTTCCCGTAACCTCTTCGGAACAACAATCTTTACTCCTTTGAAGATTATTCCCCGTGCAGTGAGAACTGGTCCCGGATGTTAAAATAGGGCTTCAGCTCCGGTGTGATGTCAGATGGCCAGAATGAACCAACTAGCTCAGGTTCAAGCCGTCACAAGGATGAGATAGTATACCTGACCACGTTGGGTAAAACAAAGTCATTGGCCGGACCCTTTTGGAGCTGAGTGTTCGACAAGGGAGTCACTATAAGAGATACGACATCTTCTTCAAACATAGTATTGTTTTCTGTGTCGGATATAGTAGACGAGAAAAAGCATCGGCTACAACGTTAGGGAGCCTTTCTTGTACTCAACCTCGAAATTATAGTTTAGGAGTATCGATGTCCAACGAGTGATGCGCAGAGGTCGGACACCAAAAACCTGGGTTTGATAACAGGGTAACAAGGGCTGATGATCTGTCTGTACGGTGAAATGACGCCCCCACAAAAATATGCCACTTTTTGCACGCCCAAAGCACGGCGAGGGCTTCGTTCTCTCCCGTTGAATACCTTCTTTTCGGTGTCTGTAAGCGAACGCAACGCGAGCGACTGGACAAAGCTTGTTACAATGCTGCTGTTGAAGGAAGGCTCCCAAAGCGTAGTTGGACGCGTCTGTTGCCACGCCAATGGGCAACGTCGGGTTCGAAAGAATAGGCGCGTGCTGCAAGCGCGTCTTTACTGTTGGAAGCTGGCCTCAGCCTCTTGGGACCAGAAGAAGCTAACTTCCTTACGGAGCAGCCGGCGTATCGGTTCAACCACAGTGGAACAATGACGCATAAATTTACTGTAATACTCAACAAGCCCCAGGAAGGCATTGAGCTTTGTTGGATATGACGGCGTCTCACAGTTCAGGACTGCATCCACCTTAGATGAAGGGGGTGCTGAGCCTCTCCTGGAGAGGTGATAGCCCCAAGAACGCAAGTTCCGTTACGTTGAAGACACATTTCTTGGTCAGTTTCATTCCCGCCTGGGAAATGCACGCAAGTACGTGGCGCAGATTATCGTCATGTTCTTGCTGAGCAGGCTCCATAAACAGTGACATCGTCTAAGTAAAATTGTACTCTCTCACAGTCCTTGAGCAGCTTGTGCATCAATTTCTGAAAGCAGCAGGTCGCGAACGCCAGTCCAAAACAAACCCTTTGAACCGAAAAAGCCCTTCGTGAGTGACAAACGCAGTTAGGTCGCGACTAGCAGGGTCGAGTCAGACCTGGTGATAGGCGGATGCAACGTCCAACTTCGAAAAATGTGCGGCTCCTCGCAAGGAGCTCAAAAGTTCGTTAATATGCGAAGGAGGAAAAGAATCTATGACGACAGCTTGGTTCGGAGCACGCAAGTCCACACACATCCGGATACTACCATCCGGCTTTTTGACTATAACAATGGGGGACACTCCATTCTGACGCGTCGATGCACTCGATGACGCCTTGGCACTCGCGCTTAAAACTCTCCTGAGATACGGCATCTCGCAGCGTGAACGGAATTTGGCGAAGTTTAGAGTATACAGGCGGCATGCTGTGCCGCACCTTGACTGAGTGGGTGTGATTTTTTCGACCAACCCCAACTCGGGACTGAACAAAAACTCAAAATCTTCAAACCCTGGGGGCAGCTTTGACGTGTCACGCAGCGGGACACCAGAAGAACTTGCGTTGGAATGTACATTTGGGCACTGAGATGCTGAAGTACTTGAGTGCGTTCATAATGGCTCACTTGTATAGGGTGAGTTGAGCTCGACGGGAAGAAGACCTGCTCTGGCCGACAACAGGTAACCAGGGTTCCCGACAGACCTAGACCCGTTGCATCACCTGCCGATGACGGACGTGGGTGGGGAACGTTGGTATCCGACGAGGGAATACCGAACGGATCTTGGACACTTGACTGCTGGCGGCGCGACGATGCTGGGAATAGGCCGCGCCGCTGGGCGTCAACGGCCTCACATCTCGCTGGACAGGTCGCCCCTTGTCAGCTGCATCAAAATGTGCACATTCATTTTCGGCACCCGCAAAAAGTAATCTTGATCTCTCGAACAGCGTCGATACCAAGCAAGGAACGTCCGCTTGAAATAACGTAAAACACAAGGGGTGCAAGTTTGTCCTTGAAAACCATCTGCCCAAAAAACACCCCAAGATAAGGATTGTCTCCTTGCATGTAATGCACAAGTCTCTTTGGCGGCGTATGCAGCCGGATCTTAGCAATCAGGGTCAAGTTCACGAAAGATCTCGCTTAGAATAGAGACATGGGAACCAGTGTCATTGAGTAGGCGTAAGGGAAGTCCATTTACTTTAACGTCCGCAATGACAGCATTCATGCGGCTTCGATTGAAGGTGCGTTGTTCCGTGGTTGATACGGGAACAGCGTTGTCCATGGCTGTTATGCTGCACACACGCGACCGTACAGGGGGCTGTAGTCCTCCTCTGCAACGGCCTCGACCGGACTGTTCGGCGACGCTCGATTGCTGCACCGTCGCGCCGCGTTGCGACCTCTTGCCCGGGACGGGAATGCAGCTGGGCGTTGATCTCGCGAGAAGGACGTCGGAGGAGATTGACGGCTCCGGCAGACAGCGGCAGCGTCCGTTGATCTGCTGGTTCTGCGCGCCGGCGATGGTAGCGCCGGCCGCAGAACCAGCGGTTGTCGCCGCCACTTTCCCACTCCCTCAGACGATAGGGGGACGTTCGCGCTGTGGTGGTTGACTCATTCAAACTGGGGCGCGTGGTACATGACTGGCCGTCGATGGCTATGGCGACATCCCGCTCGAGAGACCTGGAACCTCGATGCACTTGACAGGCACGTCCGTCTTTGGGGCAGCAGGCATTAGCCGTTGATTAAACTCTGCCAGAAGCCCGAGCCAGCTGTTCAAACTCACTTAGCAGCTGAGCTCGCGCGCTCGAGAGGTTGTACTGCCGGTGCCCACACTCTCACTGGAGAATGCGACCTTGTATTCGCTCCGACTTGAGTCCTTCCAGAACGTTTCACGAAGGTGCTCATCAAGGGTGTTGCCGTACCCGCAAAGGGAAACTTGATGTCGCAGTGTCCGCAAGGAATTCAAGACCGTCTCGCCGGGCAATTAAGCTCGCGCTCTGCAGCTTCTTCCACTCCAACACAATGGACTCCGAAAACTCGAAGTGTTCCTCTACCGCGCTCACAAACGCGTTGAATTCATTTACGCGCTTAGCAACCGACTCAGCATGAAGACGAAAAGCGGTCACAGTCCGCTGATCCTCGACGCCTAGCAACCAAAACGGAATCTGCTTGTTGCTCTTCGGCCCAACGTCGTCTAAGCCAGAAGCGTCAAGAAACGACAGGAACGCTCGCTTCACGGACGGCCAAGCCTGCAATGGCATACCGTGGACAGCAAGGAAAGGCGCCGGAGGGGAAGCGCCGCCATAGCCATAACGATTACAGTTCAATGAAAGCCTAAAAGGGCTTACAGCAACGGGCCACTGCCCAAAAGACGCATCAAGACTTGGAACTAAATAGAATTAAGAAAACATTTCTATCCTCGTCGTCATTTTGTATTTCCGAAGTGCATCTTCTATGGGGCATACACACTGTTGTACGGGAACGACGTTCGAAGGAACGGCGTTCCTGGAACGCTCCTTTAGGAGAAACGAAGGAACGCCGCCGTTCCATTTTGCACCGGTGGAACTGGAACAGAAACTCGTTACATTTTTACTGGAACGGAAAAAGAACAGCGTTCCTTTTATTTTCATCCCGTAGGAGTATTTTTATTTTATTTCTGAGAGGGAAATTCTAAAAAAAAGAGCAGAAACACAATATCATTACGATATCATTACGAGGAAGACAGGGTCTCGCTAACCTTTTTGTTGTTACTTATCTTAGGGTTTATATTGTGGGGTTCTCGCTTGGTAACAGTCAGGCACGGAGACAGCTCGTGGACATTGATTTTTTTTTTGCTGTGCCTAAGACTGCGGTACGAAAGAAACACTTTCCTGTTGAAGAAAAATACACAAAAAGAGGAACGTTCCAAACTCAGCTACTTTCTTTGCTTCCACGAATCCTCATACATCCAGTAATCTAAAGCTCGCAAACTTTGAAAGCGGCGCTAAAAACACAGAGACAAGAACGAGAAGTGGACGAACACGACGCTGACTGGCAACTGAAGTTTATTCCTGCGAGAATGGAAGAAAACATAAAAGATGCACGATAGATAAAACGAATCCACCCTTGAGGCACGCCCGAGCGCTTAAACGAATCTGCCGAATTTCTTAATGAAAGAGACTGTCGTCCACCAAAGCCACAGACGGGCACTAACACACGTGTCCGCTCCGTAGGTAGAAATAAAAAACGCCTCATCAATTCTCTAGTCACTTTGTTGCGGTGACGAGCCAGAATCTTAATCTCCGGTGAAAACCGGAAAACACGAACACCTATCGCAGTGAACTGCCAGGTGTCCCGACGGTGAAGACCGAAGGGAAAGCGAGTGCTTCCGGCCCTAATATTGACACACCTCCCGTTTGACCTATGTATGTACACCTTGCCACATGACAAGGGATCAGATAGACGACACCCGTCGCGCACAGTAACATACGGGTTCGGTGGCTAACCTCACACCGAGGTTAGCCACCGAACCCAGTATGTTGTGTTTTTAGCGCTGTTTAACAGTTTGCATTATGAACCAACTAGCCCAACTTCACGCCTTGTTGCAGTTCATCTAAAGCCGACTGCTGGCCACAACTGAGCTTTCACAAAGAGACCTACAGTTGCAACAAATGAACAGGTTACCAGATATCAAATGTATCATTGTAACCCGAACATCGGTCAATTAAAGATACACAAAATCAACTCTTTATTCTCTGTCCCCTTGTCCCCCACCTTCAAGCTGAGCAACAAATCCAACCTTCTAAGAAGAACGATTGGTAGTTTTCAAGACTTACCTTCCAAAAAGTCCACCCTCTTCTTCACTTGCTCGTTCGCGGACAGCAAAATCGAGAAGCAACTGTAGCTAAGTTCAAGCAAGGGACTTTGTTATGTTGAAAGGTGTGAGGTTGTTGCTAAAACGATCGTGCAGCGTGAGGCAGCACTACACTTTGCTCGTCTGAATCACCCCACAAACATCAATATGGTTAAAAACTGACATTGCTAAAGGTGAATATATCAACAAATGAAACCTTGGCCGGCTTGCTGAGAACAGCGTCTCAGCTGAGACTGGGTGAAAGAAAGCACTGCAAGAGCTGGGGCGCGCGAGCGTCTTGAGACGCAACTTGAGTCCCGCTCAGCTCGTGCGCTGGCTTCGGCAGTACTTTTTCACCCAGTCTCAGTTGAGACGCTGGTTCTCAGCAAGCTGGCCCTTGTTTCCGCTTTTTTCCTCTGGGCCCTGGGAACTTAATCTGTACGCTTGTAAAACAGTCTGCGAGAAATCTGGCGGCCGGGATCGGCATACGCCGCACTTGACCTTGTCGCCGGCCAATCACAGTCGCCCGATTTCTAACCGACTTTTTCGCCAAGTGTCCAGATTAGGGCTCCTGGTGTCCTTCATGACGACGTTCAAATTCTTATCTCGTCATTTGATGGGATAGATAAAAAGCTTTGTTTATTTATTTAAATATGAGAATCATCAAAATACAAATGTAACGTATATTTAACGATACGTTTCATCTCATTAACAGTAAACTGGAACGAGTTTTTTTATAAATGGAACGTAACGGAACGCGTTTCAAAATCAGAAGGAACGAGGAACGAGCTTTCGTTCCTTTTATTGAGCGGAACGTGCCTACAACACTGGGCATACGTCGCTGGGCGGAGCGTTCATCTTAACGCAGCCTAGGTCAGCTTGCTCAGCACAGCCAGCTCACCTCATTGGAAGCTCTGTCGGCGGTAGCCAGTCGAGTCCAGCGATCCCATTCTGGACATAGAATCACACACGAGCCAATACGACGATGTATCGGCAAAAATCGCTCGCACGATCCCCCGTGCTTTTTTTTTTCTTTTTGTACGGCGCTTAGTCGTGCACGTTTGCTTGGTATAGACGAGGAAGTAGAAGAATTTAAAATCACCACAATCGGCTCACGAAGGATAGAGATGGCAAGAAGAATTCGCTCATTCCATGAACCGAAATTGCGACCATACTGGGAGCTGTGGCATTTTCAAGGATCGGGTTACTTTAGAGGTGAGTGGAGAAATTTCATATGCTTGCCGAAACGCATGCATGCTGTACAAATGGGCAATAAAGCTGCCGACAGCTGTACTGCCTTCTAAAGCGCTTCCGCGGAACAAGGGCTCGTATTGGAAATCTCAAAGCAGAACTCGGGCTAGCTCGCATATGTTATTTTCTCTCAACAAGGCCCGTTTGCTCGGAGCCGGTTAACTTTAACCGCGGTAAAAAGTTAACCGCATTTTCCTTCGACGAAGAATTTCAGGTCACGTGACCGGCAGAGTAAGGACGGCGGGAAAATATGGCGGTACCCCTAGAAGGCGAGCATCGCTCGCTTCGAACAATTATGTCGTAGTAGCTGGCAATAAAGGCGGGTGCTAACATGCAGCGATGCGCTGATTTAGCGCTTCTTCCGTGTCGTCAGCTAAACTCCGTTTCACCTATGTTGTACCGCTGCGAAGGCCTGAGCGCGAGCTCATGCGTTGGCAGCTGTCCTGGTGCACGAGAGCTTGCGCCGCCGAGATGTCTTTAGAGCAAGAGCTCGCGCTTCGCGCCTTTCCTGCGGTACAACAGAAGGTGAAACAGAGTATACTTATCGTCTGCCATAAGCAACAGTTTTGACGGTGCGATGCAAAGCTGGTGAACGCTCAGGTCAGCACGCGCCTAGCGCGAGGTCAGCGCTATGCTTGTAGTGATCCGCTGCATGTGTGAACAGGCCTTAACGGGCGCGTTAGTCAGCAATGAATGATGCAAAAGGTTTTCACTTTGCCTTACCTTCACTTAAATCGCAAAACACGAGCATTGACCTCGGCGCATTTCTTAGTCTTTTGGTTCTGGCCATTTCCTAAGCCTAAATGAACGCGGTAATTGACGGCATGGCTTCGTCTTATGAATAATAGTGGAATACCTTGACTCAATCAGCAGCGTATTGATAGCCCGCAAAGCGGACAGCGGCCTAATATACCCTTTGCGGAATTTCCTGCTGACACCAACGATGCTACGACTGTAGTTACACGCGCTACACGTGCTGACGTCCGCAATAGCTTAGACAGAAGTAACTGTTCTAAAGAAAAAGCTAAAATCGCGCTTGCACGCGCGTTCGTCAAAGCCTTAGTATTATCATTTACTTGGAATATTTTACGGAGAGGCAGACGCGCGGAGCGTAGAATTACACTTTCAGCATTCCCCTCGATGCTTGGGTCATTTAGTAATAGGTATATTTTCAGAGGATCCGAATTACAAGGTTTTCAACTTACGATGGTGGTTATATACAATTATTTTATGCTGGTCAAGCATGCTGCGATAATACCGCCACAATTTTCACTGCTAACTTCTTGCTCGTCGTTTCTTGTACTGAACTTCGTCGTACACTTTCGAACTTATGAAGAAATTTCAACCAGCCTGTCTTCACTTTAGACAGCCAACCATTTAGATTTCCTTACCCAATTGCTGTACCCTTGCAACAAAGTATTTCTAAAGCTCAAATGTATGCCGCGCTGCGCTCGCAAAAACCCGGTAGTGGGCGTTCTTGGGTCCCCCATTTTCGTTAACCTTTCCACGGAAGCCACTTATATTCGCTAAAACCAGTAGGTGACAAGAGCTACCACCCCATAATAAAACACGAAGCTATCGCTCATCCAGCCCTCGTCAAACTTGGCTAGGTACTCGTACCGTACCTAGTACGGAAGGTCGGTTAACGTTTTACCGCGGCGGTTGTGGTTAGCAGGCTTAGAGCGAGCAGGCCGAGAAACAATGCCACAACGCAACTCCGCGTGTTGTGCGAGCTATCTATCTCCGATAACACATGGGCGTCTCGTGAGCACGCGCAGCCGTGAAAGGCCATATCCTCCTCGATACTTACAAAGCCTGGCAGTTTGACGAC
>JAZHYW010016971.1:0-21678 GCA_037355805.1 Ixodes ricinus | reverse complement strand
GTCCTTTCTATAACTCATATCGCCCCCTTTCTGAACATCGCGAACCAACAGCGTCGTGATGTGGTTCTCCAAACCATCCTCAGCCATATTTCCGCATGCATAATCGAGAAGAGACGCTTCTCCGTTCATCTAAAAGATTCATGTATGCTCTTACCCCGAGCGTAAAAGTGAAGAAGGCCAGGGGAACTTTCCTACTCAGTCTCGCCCTAGCTCTTTCCCGAACATTCTAGGTCGAATATTCGAGATAACGAGCATAGTAGATAAAGAACCGGGTGCCGTATTGCCGATTGACTCACTAATTCTCTCTCGCGATAGCCATGCTGGTACACCGACGCACCGTCGTTTGCTGCTGCCGCCGTCGATGCTCGTTGCTGCTATCTCGACGTGTGTTCTTTTTTTCTCGTCTCTGGCACAAGTTCCTGCCCATTAAATATTTATTTCATTTCGTTTTCTCCTGCCTCCTCGCCTGTCCTTCGTGACATTTCTTGTGGAGGTGTGGGGTACCGCAACCTATGAATCGCACCTATCCTAGGGCCCGTAAATCTAGCCC
Organism: Ixodes ricinus; assembly: GCA_037355805.1. Lineage (NCBI taxonomy): Eukaryota > Metazoa > Arthropoda > Arachnida > Ixodida > Ixodidae > Ixodes > Ixodes ricinus. Next base: position 21,128 of record JAZHYW010016971.1, on the reverse strand, counting down.
GCTCCCCAGCAAAAGAATACCTTTTGAGGAGGACGCCAACGGACGAATAAGCCGCCGCACGCGAGGCAAGCCACTTGAGTTAAGTCTCCTGCCAGCCAAGAGCAAGAACAAATCGTCGGCAAGATTAGCCATGAACACCCAGTCGCCGCAGACCTCGACCCCTCCATCTGTCGTCTTCATGCCTGTCGCACCACGCAATCCGATGCCATTCCACGGCGAGATTCATGAGGACATCGAGGACTAGATTCAACATTAGGAACGCATGACACGCCACAACAAATGGACTCTTGAGCAGTACCTGCAGAACCTCTTGTTTACGCTAGAAGGTACTGCGAGGCATTGGTTTGAGAACCACGAGGTTTTACTTACGTCCTGTGACGCCTGCGTCACCGAGCTGAAGCGGACCTTCATGAATCAACATCGTAGCCGAAGATGTTCTCCAGGCGAGAACTCAGGCACCCAACGAAAGCCTCACTAGTTTCAGTTGAAGATATTCTGCGGCTAAGTGATTTTGCAGACCCTCACACGCAAGGAACAAAAAATTGCGGTGGCTTAGCTCGGCTATGCCAGGATATACGTAGCGTGAGCTTATGCGCACAAAATGGGAGGCGCTATCAAGCGGCTCCGGTGCAGCGTCAGACTTGGCTACTGCGCAACGGAGGCGGACAGCTGGGCACGCGGCGGCGCCAGTGCGTCTGCCGCGGCTATGACGTCACTCCTCTGGAATGCGCACACCGGCGAGGCGCGCGGCGGCGGCGACTCCGGCGCGCCAGCTGAGCGTCGTGTGATGTCACTGCTCCCCGCGCATCCGCAGACCAGCGAGGCACGCGCGGCGATGGCTCTGGCGCGCCAGCTGTGCGCCGTGTGACGTCACTGCTCCTCGCAATTGCGCAGCACGTCTCTTTGACAGCCACGCGAAACTGCTCAACCTCGGCCAGTGTAGCTCACGCTACAAAAACTGCGCGTCCTCATGAGAAGCGTGAAGAGTGACATCTTCGGTGCCCCGTCCACAATCTTCCGATGGCAATCGATGAGTTTGTTGCCGTAGCAACAAACATCGAAAGGCGCTAAAGGCTCGAGCGCGCCACTACCACCGGCTCCATGAGTTTTCAACTCTGGCATCGGCTCGCTCCGAGTTCAGCACCATCGCTGACGAGCTTCGCGAGATCATCTGCGACGTCGTTCGCGAAGATTTCAAGAAACTGCTGCCTGCTGCCGACCCTCAGACATTGCTGCCCATCGCTGAAGTTGTGCGGGAAGAGCTCTAGAGATTCACTCAACCACGGGCTCCTGTCAACCATGCGCCGCTCGAGCAACCGATGCTGACCGCGACCATGGCCCGACGGCCACCCCAAACTCCCCACCAAGCCCCGGCGCAACCACGACGAGACACTCTTAATGCAGCGATAGCCCCGACGCCAGGACGAACAAGACCAGCACGTCCGCTCGGAATGACCCTCGCCGAGGAAGACCGATGTGTGGCGCACGGCCGACCACTGCCCTACTTGCTACCACTGCGGGAAGGCCAGCTACGTGTACCGACGGTGTAGCTTCCTCCGGATGGGGCTGAGAAGGTTTGCGCCGAACGACCCTCGACGCTGGCTCGGAGAACGACTAAGGGACATCGAGGAGTACCTGCGCCGTCCGCCGTATCCGGTGCATGGTTACTCCCGAGGATCCCGATCGGCATCACCACGACGTGAAGCACCGCATCCTCATAGGTCTCGCCAAAAAACCTGTCCCCCATTTCCCGCCGGGAAAACTAAGCGCGGCAACCCCTGGAGGTGGAGTTGCCGTAGACCGACGACATAAGCAGCCTCCAAGAACGCCGGAGACCTACCACTCAACCGACGCCATGCACCTGAGCGAGAATTCTGCAACGGTGTCCAACAACCTTAACGTTGTTATCGACGGCCACGAAGCGTCAGCACTCCTGGACACCGTGGCGGACCACTCCGTTTTGAGTGGGAGACTCTCTCGACGCCTCCGTAAAGTGACGACGTCATGGGACTGGACTCAACCACGAACATCCGGAGGGCACCTCATTACACCAGCCGTGTGGTGCACCGCTCGCGTCGAGATTCAAGGCGAGACCTGCCCGGCGAAATTCGTTGTTTCACAGGACTGCACGAGGGACGTTATCCTCGGGATGGACTTCTTATGCGAGTACGGTGCTGTCATCGATCTAGGAGAAAGCAAGAAGACGCTCCGAAAACCTGTCCCAACGCCGGAAGACTCCAAATCAACGGCAGCCTGCAGTCCGAGTCCTCGTTGACCAGGTGAACCTGCCACCGCGTTCGAGGTTTTTTGTACCCATAGGGACCGATGCAGTCATGTGCGGGGAGGCTCGGTGCAACTTCTCCTGGGAAGAGAAATTGGCGTCGTACGAGGCATTGTAGATCTCCCAAAAGAACGAGCAACTGTTCTCGTGACGAACTTTCGACAGGAGTCGCAGAACCTAACGAAGGGCACCGCCGTGGACTACGTCGAGCAACTTCAAGCGTAAACCACAATTACCGCAATCTCCGAGGACCCGTCGCCGTCACAGTTCAAGAGCACACCGCCTTCACAGTCTGACGTCGACCCTGACCTGCCCGCTTCAAAACGGCAACGGCCAATGGAACTTCTAAGCGAGCTCAGAGAGTCCTTCGTGACGTCATCAAGGGTGCGGCAAAAGACGGTAGCAAAACACCGCATCGTTACTAATGACGACGCATGCCAAATCACCAGCTTGGCTTGGCCCGACTCTGGATGATTTAGTCATTCGCCTCCTCTACTCTCTTCTTCTTACTTGCACTAATCCTTCCATCTCTTTCGCTTTTCCCCTACGCACTCTTCATTCCTGTATCACTCTCTTAGGCGGCAAGGGCCAACCTTGGGTAGAAACAGGTCATGTTTCTGTAGCCACAATGGGATTTAGTGCCTGGGCATCACTGATATAGTAATTGTGGCAGCCAAGCCATTCTCGCTATGGCACAATTCCTATCCCTTTGCTAGGCTCCATGGCGGGCGGTGCACCTGGGCACTGAATATCCTTCCCATTTATAATGAGTTATCGTGCAAAATCACTCGGCCCCCGACAAGGGGCCGCACCGAACTTCAAGACGCAATCAGGACATCATCTTCTCCTGCTAGGTTTTCAAAGTTTTTGGTGCTTCACTTTGAAAGCGATAAACAGCTCTCTGAAATTGTCGTGTTTCTTGTCGCAAAGAAACTCTGACGGTGTTGTCGGTAAGAAATTCAAAGCGAAAAATGCCCTCTGAAGACTACTTGTAGAAATCGAATCTGTCAGCAAAGTGCTGCACTCCTTGCTTTGAATTCTGTATTCGATCATGAAGTCACAGTAACACCTCAACGCACCTTGAACTCCAGCTGCGATGTACCGGTTAATTTCTGAATATGCAAGGATATATTTAACTCTTTAGGTTACAATCGGTTGGTGATACGAGAAACGTCTTTTCCGGTCTGCGACCGCACCCAGTTCGTGGCTTCCAGGCGTCCCGTACTTCTCCGTGGCTCGCTCTCCCCTACCGGTGTCTGCGGTGGCATCCGCCGTTGTTTAAGTTCAATAGGCTATGTTGTAGTAGCGTTGCGAACACACGAGGTGTGTTCGCAACGTGAGGTGTGATGTTTCGCCTGTTTCGATCGCATGACATCCGTTATTGATGGTTTCAGGAGATCGAACCTTGTGCGAAATTTGTCTCCTGTCATCATGTTTGGTAGGTATTGAGCCAGTTGTCGTGTGTGGGGTCGTTCGGTTTGACCACTAAGAAGTTATATCATGCGTCTTGCATGGTCAGCCGCGACTTCAGGCATGCGTTGACATATTTCTTGAATATCCGCACGAAGTTTTCTGCTGCATCGTTTGTTGCGGGATGGTTCGGGGTGAGAATGACTGCTGCACTCCGTTTATTGTTATAAAATCCGGGAATCCGCTTTGACCAAATTCCAAAAAGATTCAAAAACACTCCTATGGTGGCTGCCGAAGTCGTCGAGGTCATGAGCACTACCTGGGGCTATTTCGAGTATGCATCAATGATGAGCAAGAAACTCCTTCCTTGAAAAGGTCCTGCGTAGTCTGCATGCAGGCTTTGCCGTTTCTTTTTGGGTATTCCCACGGGTGTGTGGAAACTTTGGATGCCTCGTTGCTCCCTCCCTAGCATGGCCGACAACTTCGGGCCACAACACGTAGTGTCGTGCCAGTCGCTTCACCTTTGTCATTCCCGCATGACCTCGATGCAAGTCATTCAAAACCCGTTTCGGTACTTCGAGGGTACGATGACGCGTTTTCCCCACAATAAGCAGTCGGGCTCTACGGTCAGTTCCGTTCTGCGACGGAAGAAAGGTCATCGGGATTTGCTTGTTCCAGCCATCCTTCCATGGTTTAGTCTTGAAACCTTTGACAACACGCGGTCCGTTCGTGTCTTTCTGCTGACCTGCTTATGCGTCAGTGGAAGTACTTGATACTTTTCTGGATGGTGACATTTGATTTCGTCCATTCCTGAAGTTTCTGATTTTGTAGCGCCCTTGCCAGTCATTGGGAGTCTTGACAGCAATTATGCGACAACGTTCTTATCGGTTGACACATACTTTATGTCGAAGTCATACTCTGACAGGATGATCGCCCATCGCTGCATTCTTGCTGCTACCGTGCCTGGAATTCCCTTACCGAGATTGAAAATCGATACCAGGTGTTTGTGGTCCGCCCACAGCATGAATTGGCGTCCATACAAATACGGGCGAAATTTCTTTACGCCTTCAACTAAACTCAGCGCTTTTTTGTCAATGTGAGAATTGTCTCGCTCACCTTTAAAGAGCTTTCTCGACATGAAGGCGATCTGTATCTGTTGCTTGTTGGGTAGTACTAGTTGAGGTACTGCACCAGCGCCCCAGCTCAATAAGGCACAGAGCAGTTCCAGAGGATGTGCACGGTCATAGTGCACTCGTAGGCTCTTCTTGGTGAGTTATTTCTTCGCTTCGTTGAAGGCTCTCTGTCATAATCGCGGCCATTCCCACCATTTATATCTTCGTAGCAGTTCATGTAGTCGATGTAGGATATTGGCTGTGTTGCTAATGAAGTTTTTGTAGTAGTTCAAAGGTCCCAGCAATGCTGTGAGCTCTTTTTGGTCTTTCGGCGTCTTCGCTTGTTGGAACGCATCCATTTTCTTGGTATTTGGGTGGATCCCTTTCTTGTCTACGACATGTCCTAGGTATTCGATGGAGCCCAGCATAAAGCAGCATTTTTCCTTTGCCAAAAGAAGGCCATTTTCCTTGAGTTTTTGCAGTACAATGTCCAGGTTCCGCAGGTGATGTTAATCGTTCTTGCCAGTTACCACGATGTCATCCTGAAATGCACCTGTGTGCGGCAAGTTCCCAACGATTTCTTCAATGACGCGTTGAAAAATAGCTGATGCTGGGGTTATTTCAAATGGCGCTCTGTTCACCTGATAGAGCCCTTTGTGTGCATTGATCACAGGGAGATTTCTTGATTTTTGCGCAAGGGGATCTGGAAGTAGCCTTGTTTGCAATCCAGCTTGGTGAACTTCAATTTTCACAAAGAGATCTTCAGGCTTCGCTAGTGGGTTGATTGTAGCCTTGTAATCTAGCTTCAAGGCTGGGTTGAGTGCAGTGTTGGACAAAATACTCGATAAAATAATTTAAGTTAAGTTACTAAATACCTGCACCGTAAAGTATTCAAAATTCTACTCAAGTTACTTTCTCTGTAAAGTATCTTGAGTAGAGTACAAATACATAGAAATGTATTTCAATTACTTTTGAAGACACGTCCGCATTGTGTAATTTTTATCGACGTCAGACACAACGACAATCATACGGTTGCGCAAACCTGGTTTACCCGAACGGTTTATTAACACGCAACAACACAAAACGAGAAAAAAGTATCGTAGGGCTATTTTATACAGTCCAACAATTAGGAGCATGATATTGTCACGAATGACAAATGATGAGGCGGCGAATAACTGAAGAAACTCAACGTTTAATGGGGCGAACTTGCACCCAAAACAAAATAGAGAAAGGCTGGCGTCGCAGGCGTCGATGTTGGCGAAATAGCAGGTTCGAGCGCTGGGGCGAGAGTGACTAAGCACAGCTACTCGGAGCACCTTTTGTACCCGCGTGTGTTTCTGGAACATTCGGCTTGGATACCAGGAACATTCGGCTTAGAATGTTCGGCGTGTGGAACATTCGTAACTCGGATCAAACGGCGAGGTTTTCGAAGTAACGAGAATGTCAAGTTGAGAGATTAAATAAAATAGGAGTCCGGGCTCCCTGGAATCGAACCTGAGCCTCCGCGCGAGAGCCAAGCGCGGTAACCATGCGGCCACGCTCTCGCTCGGCAACGCGCGTGGCAATATCACTGATAAATGTTACAAAACATTTCTGGGACAACAAGAAGGGGAGGAGATCAGACCGTGGCGCCCCAAGTGATTAACTTTAGGACTACACGGATGGGGACAACGAATACAATGATGACGAAAATAATCCCTGGAGAAGGGGAACAAGAGGGACCAGGGGACAAACACAAATCTCCAAACACAGTTAGGTGACTGGTGCGCGACCGAAAAAATCCGCCTGGTCCGGGTATCGAACCCGGGACCGCTCCATTTCCAGTGAAGCGCTCTACCAACTGAGCTAACCAGGAGTTAGACGTCAGTAAAGCAAACGGGTTTTATCAGCTGCCACCAGTCTAACACCAACAAGGGTGAAGCTTGCAATTTAAGGTTATGATTATAATACAATCAAATGCAAAGGTGCAAGCGAGCTGGACAAGAATGACGAAAAAAGAATACAATGACTCAGCGCTCGGCTGACATAACCGAACGCGGCGTCAGCGTTTGGCTGGATTTGGAGTTCGTGTTCTCCGGTCAGTGGGAAGAGGGTCTTTTTGTTACCACTCCGGCCTGCATGAACAATGCAGCATGCAAGGTGCCCAGCTCAGCACAATAGCCCAAGTGGGTCAAGCCTCGCATCTTCTGACGATTGCTTTCGGGAGAGATCCGGCACTTAACGTCTCTTCGTTTATTGTTAGTATGCCCACAAAGCCCATGGGCATGTGCAAAGGCCTTGTGTCTCGGTATACACCAAAGTGTGGGGGCAACAAACGGGTCAGAGCTCTTCGCCAATAGTGACATCACTGAATATCACGTCCTGCGACGCACCTTGAGACGAATCGTTTAACTACAATCATAAGCGAACTTGGGATACGGAAATGAGTGAATAGATAACAAAGAGAACCCACATAATAGCCACGGCAGTGGTCACACCTCCTTCAAGTAGGTGTTGTTCAGAAAGGCACTAAACGTTTGGGGACGCTTTGTTGGCATTTTGAGAGGTCATCCTGCTCGTTGTCCGTTTCCTGTCCTGTCCTCTGCTTATCAATGTTCGCTTAGAGACAGTGTTCGCGACAGCAATAGGTGACGGACTGACCACAAAAAGAAAATAAACAACAGAAAACCTTGACGTTTTGCCTTAGCACGGTCAAATATACAAAAAGCAAAACATATTTTTTTGTCCACCTATCATCTTTTTATTTATTATTTTCTTGACACTCAAGACTTCATTGTTGTCGTAGGTCGTATCCCGGTCTGCGTCGCGCCTCAGTGTGGCAATCTTTACTTCCGTAAAACCACCCCGTTTGTTTGCAGGATTTTTGGGGGAAAATCTAGGAAACAAAAGGCGCCTTTGGGAAGGCGAGGAGAAAACCCTCATTGTACGAACTTTGGACTGAAATATGAATCACAATCGGCAAAAAAGCAATGTTTTCACGAGGTCAATCAAAGTCACCGTAGCTAATTGGAGCTAGCAACATGATTTGGTTGCTCGAAAGATTGTTCACGTTTACTCCTGCCACGCCCACGCCAGTTCATACCGAAAAAGTCGGAAAATGGCGGAATGTCACAAATGTATTTCAGATAATGAGTACAATATACTCAGAAATGTAATTAAAATAGAGTATCAAATACTCTAGATCAAATGTATTTGCAAGATACCAGGATACTTCAAAGAGTATTTGAAATGCAGTATCTTGAGTAGAGTATTTGAGATAGGCACAAGTCTGGTTGAGTGTAACCTTGTAATCCACAAATATGCGCACTTGAGCATTTGCCTTCATTGTTGGAACTATTGGAGTCGCCCACTCACTCCTTATCGCAGGAGTGATTATGTGCTTTTTCTCAAAACGTTCCAGCTTCTCTTAGATCTTTTGTCGGAGGGCGTATGGAACTGACCTTGGTCTGAAAAACTTTGGTTGAGCACCTTCATTCACGCAGATTTTCAAGGCGTAGTTCTTCAGTTTTCCAGACCTTCAACAATAAAATCATGTTTCTGTAGCATACTCGCGAGAGTTAAGGTTTCTGCACGCACGTTGTGGTCCTCTTTCTAGTTTTTTCGTGAAGTCCTGAAGCCATGCCCTTTACAGTTTGGGAGGTCTTTTATTCTTTGCCACTTGGGTTTCATGACTCTTGACTTGCCCGTTATACCGGATTTCCACTTGAACCATCCATTTTGAAACGATGAGCTTGCCGGTGTACTGCTTCAGCACTATTCCCAAAGATTTCAACTGGATGTCTGGAAGAATTTCTTGAAACGTCTCCAGGTTGATCACAGTCACGGGTGAGCCTGTGTCGATCTCCATCTGAAGAGGTTTGTTGGAAATTTCCACAGTTACTCTGATGGGTTTCGGGTAAGTCGATGGGATAGAAGGGAATTTCGTCTCCCGAATTTCGTGTAGTGACATCGTTGGTGAAGTTTGGTTTACCCTTTCTTCTTGAATCTTGTTCACCTGGTTTCCTGTCACGGCAAATCATTTGGAAGTGCCGTGTTCTTCCTCATAGTTTACAAGTCTTGTTCCTTGCAACGCAGTTTTCAGGGTCTTGATTGTTCTTGCCGCAACGGTGACATGGGGTCTGTCTGTGCGAGATTTTCCTTTTCCCTCACTTGTCTCTTTCGGAAGTGACGTCTTGTATTTCCGCCCTTGCACCAAGCGATTGACATCTTGTTGGGTATCGGTCTCGCTCCTTATTTCCTTCGCATCTTTCATGGCTACCTCCATCGAAGTGGCAAGATCCACCGCTGCCTTTTATGTCAGCTTCGGTTCAGCCAGCAGCTTTTTGAGAATGTTTCTGCCCTTAATGTCATCGATGAGCTTGTCTCAAAGTCGGTCATTGAGTTAAACACCGAAGTTGCATTGCAGTGAAAGCTGTTTGAGCGCAGCTACGTAGTTTGCGATAATTTCGGATTCCAACGGCTTCCGGTGATGGAATTTGTAGCGTGCAACCGTTTCACTGGGCGTCGAGTTGATCTGGTTCTGCACTAGTTGAACGATTTGAATGTACGTCTTGGTGCTTGGTTCGGCAGGTGCCGCCAAGTTCCATATTAATCCGCACATTTGTCGTCCGACGACGGTGAGCACATCGGCTCGCTTTGATGCCGGAATGTTGTTTGCAGCAAAGAACACTTGGATTCTTTCGATGTACGAAGACCATATGATTCCGATTTCTGATCGAACTCTTTAATTGTCCCGATGCGAGGCATTCTTTGGGTTTGAAATGGAGCGTCACTCACGTTACCGCTGTCTCCTTTGTTCCGATGTCACTTAGTTGTTTATATCCGCCTTTTTTGCATGGATCCCATCCTCGTCGCCATAGTGATGTACCGGTTAATTTGGGATATTGCAAGGATATATTCATTGAACTTTTAGGTTACAATAAGTTCGTGTCATGAGAAGCGTCTTATCTGGTCTGTGACCGCGCCCAGTCCGTGGCCTCCAGACGTCCCGTGCTTCTCCGTGGCTCGCTCTCCCTTGTCGGTGTCTCCGGCTGCATCCAACGTTGTTTGAGCTCAATAGGTCGTGGTCGCCATACGTTGCGAACACGCACATAATACACGGCACCATCTGAAAAAGTTATCTTTGAGGATGGCCTTCTTGAGGTCTCCGACAGTGAAATGTTTGACGGCTTTTCTGACCAAGAAGGTTTTGCTGCAAGGCTCGTCCTTGCGTCGTGACGGTCAGAAACGTAAAACTAAGCACACAGCTTTGTCTTCGCTATTTAGCGCACTTTCCGAGGCAGTAAAGACTGAGTACTTATTCTGCAGGGTTCGGCCCTATGTGCCTAACCCTCGGAGGCGTTTAGACTGCCAGAGATTTGGCCACGGCTCTCAGAACTGCCGTGGCAAATCCACTTGTGCCAAGCGTGGTAAAAGTGACCATTCTGCAGACTCATGCTCCAATGAAGCCCATTGTGTGAACTGTAGTAATCCACATCCAGCGTAAGGCCGATCCTGCAAGACGTGGGAAGGAGAGAAATAGGTGCTACCTTGAAGGTCAAGGAAAACCTCTCTTACCCGGAAGTGCGCCGTCGCTTCGCGTTCTTGCGCAAGGGTGACTATGCGCAGGTGGTGCAGCGGGGACTTGCACCACTGAAGCTTGGAGTGGCAAACCAGACGTCATGTCTGGACTATGGGAAGTCACTGCAGTCCACCACGCCCCAGCGGTAGATTCAATTGACAGGGCATGCAATCTCGGCTGGTAGGTCTACCGATCATCGCAGCCAGAGCGCGAACGCTTGCGCTCCTGAGGGACACCGAGCTCTGCCTTCTCATAAAGAGGGTACGCAGGCTGCTTTCCAAACTCGGGATGAACCGTCGGCTACGGCAAGCGTCCCTCCTCCGCGGTCTTCTTCCAGGGAAAACATTCGACACTTTCGCCCACTCTCCCTGTATAGACCGTTATACTTCTGTCAGACGGGCACCTAAAAGTACCTTTACGCCAAAGGCCTTTCAGATTTACAAATGACCTTTAAGCTCTGACGTGCCAGACAGCGCAAGTAAATGTCATCTAGACGATGTTTACATCGATTGAAGTGTTGTAGCTCGTTCAAACGCGTAAATCACGTTCACGCCAGGAAAATAATATTTTGGCGATATAAATAATTTTTAAACCTTTTCTTAAGCAAACAAAATATTTAAAAAAGACAAAAATGACGAGTTCAGCCGAGTGATTACAACAAAGTCCACGTTAAGCCCAAGCAAATGTGTTTGTTTTGGCAATTAGTGGCAACCCTGAGTATCTCCTGCTCGCTCAGTCCTAATGTCGCTCAGTTTTCCCGCTCCTTTCCGTGCTTCTGCTACGCTTTTGTCCTGCTCGGTTCGGCGTCGTGCTCGCGTTTGAGTTTCATCGCACGCGTCGGGGGTCCTCCAGTCGATCCCGCCGAAGTTGTATCAGCGCGCAGGTCACCTCAACGCTCCAGTGGAAGCGCGACGACCCCTTCCTAGTCGTAGACGCTCCTCCGTCGTTCGGCATATCGCACGACGCGAGAGTGAAACACAGAAATACATATCTACAAAAGATACTAAATATTACAGTACAGTTAGCAATACAATATTAAAGGATGATAAAATATGAAGTAGAGAAATAAAAGCTAGATAACATTGGTTGTAAAGAAATCGAGAGGAGGAAAACAGAAGTGCCGAAGCGGACGATGCGAGCAGCGGGACGACGAGGCCTACTAGATAGCTGGGGCCGTGAGTAGAGAAAACTGGTACTAGAGCGACGTCTGTACAAAATATACGTGAAACACACTCTTTTTCAATAATGAAAATAACAAAAACCTTGATTTTTGATATTTTTATGATATTTTATTTCAATTCGCTTCTCTAGCGTAGGCCGCTGCTGACGAAAGTACGCCTTTAGCAGCCATAAAGGAGCTACGGGACCTCGGCTTTCCGAAAAGAACCTTTACGCTAAATGCCATTTGAGTTGCCGTGTGGCACTGCTTAAATGACATCGACACTAAAGTCCCTTTGTCGCAAAGGTCATTTTAGGTTACCGTCGGACAGGGATATTATAATCGAAGGAGCGACCTGGCTCTCTTGCAGCACATGCAGCGCCTGAGGGGCAGGAACGGGTGGGTGGACTTTGGTGACGCCGCACTCAGCACCTCCTCCACCCTTTGGCTGGGGCCAGTTGGGGACGGGGCATGGCGTTCTGCTCCCCGAACCTACCCAAACCCTGCAGCAAAGGCCTCACCTCAAGAAGAAGAAGCAATGAATGACGGCACAAATCTCCCCACACATACGTCTCACCAAGATGACATGTAGTGGCACAATCATAAGAGTAAACAAAAGAACAAAAAAAACAAACCCCATAATCCCCCCAAAGTGATGTTAAAATATTATTGCCATGAGCGGCAGATATGTGAATTTTTTATATATGTTCTCCTACTTCTAATGGTTCACAAACGTTTTAAAAGTTTTTAAGAGGAATGGCTAAATTTAACTTCATGCAGTGGAAGTACCACGATATTTTACGTAATATTGAGGATGTTATTTTTTATAGACGAATTACGTCCTATTGCTCTCTTTAAAAGAGAGGCACATCAATTATCATCATAAGTCAGTGTTGTGCCGCCATCAAATTTTTAGAAAAGGTCGCCATGCATCAAAGTTTATCTCGTCTGATCGTCCAGATTGTGGTCGTCAAGAATGGCGTTGCCTGCTCTCATGTTCCCTTACTACTACTCTTGAGCATATATCTTCTTTTCGACCGCCTTATTACTGTTGTTTCTGTTTATATTTCACCAAACATTCTACAGCATATTCATAATCTTCAACGACGGGTTACACAGCTTTATCTCCGTTTCTATTTTCAGGAGATTTAAATGCTCACAATCCCTTGCGAGGTAGCACTCGTCAGGCCTCACGTGGTGGGTTTTTTTAGCGGTTTTCATTATTATCTGGGTTATACCTTATGGATAGGAAAAGTGAACCTTTTTAGTGCAGCTCGCAACTCATTTACATTTATTCACTTTTCTGTCTCATCCACCTTAAAGTTTTTTTTTAATTGCTCAGAAAGTTTTAAATATTCAATCCGGAAGCAACCACTTTCCGGTCGTTCTGGAGAGTGAGGTTTTTATTCCAAGCCACATAAAACGCAGTCCTCGTAGCAAAAAGGATATGACAGACAGGGTCTTTTTCGCCTCTAACTCGGAGCTAAAGCTTTGCATGTTCTTGCCCTTATCACAGGATAAAGCCACCACATTTATTACAAAGCATATAAAAATGCCGTCTTTCGCTCCATCCCTCAGTCTTCGCGTAATATCGCCAAAACTGTACGTCGCAGTGGAACGAAGAATGTTTCACCATCAAGAAGAAACGGGATAAGGCTTGAGGTATATTTCGGAGATATCCAACGCTTGTGAATTTGATAGAGTTTTAGCGAAACAGGGCTCAAGCTCGTTCAACCAGGAAGCGGGCCAAGAGGAAGTCTTGGAAAGGTTATTTGTCCTCAATCAGCAGCTACGTACCAGCAATGGAAGCTTGGGAACGATTTCGCAAAGTCGAAGGCAAGTACCGTTGCTTTACAGTACCTCACTTTTCCTTTGTGGACTCGTTGCACGACCAGGCTAATGTAGTGGGAGAACAATTTGCAGTCATTTCTAACTCCTCCCATAACTCCTCAGCGTTTTTGAAGTTCATGAACGGATCGGGAAGAATGAAAGTCAGCTTGGCAGGAGGAGCCTCTGCACCCTACAATTAACCATTTACAATGGTCGAGCGTTAAATGGTGCTTAATATCCAGAAGACTTATCATCAGGTCATAATCAGATATATTCCGAGATGATCCGGCATTCATCGGAGGAATAACTCGCTGCCCTCCTCACATACTTCAACGGTATGGGGACACATTTATACTTCCCTACCGAATGGAGGCATTTAGTGGTAATTTCGCTGCCGATGCTTGTAAACGATCATTCCTTTCCTTCCAGTTACAGGCCGACAGCGTTGACGAATTGATTGGGGACAAATTTTAAAAGTTTAGTTGATGAACGCCTCGTTTATGTTTTTGAACAACATAATATTTTGGATGTAAATCAGTCAGCCTGTCGACTGGATGCTCCACGACTGACCATTTAGTTCGACTGGAGATTATTGCACCCGAGGCATTTGTGAATAAGCAACATTATATATTCATCTTTTTTGATCGAAGAAGGCTTATGATGCTGCTTGAAAACATAGCATCCCGCTCGATCTTTTTATGTATGGAGTACGCGGCAGATCTGCTTCATTGTATAAAGGACTGGCTGTGTGGACGCACCTTCCGTGTACGGCAAGGAGCAGCATTACCTGATTTGTTTGTTGACGAAAACGGTGTTCCTCAAGGCAAGAGTCTTGGGTGTCACTCTTTTCGCCGTAACAATTAAGTTTATTTGTCAGATCATATCATTTTCCGTAACGTTCGTCGTGGATGATATTACAATTCTGTGGCATCTTTTGATGTGTCTAGCTGTGAAAGGAAGCTACAGCTAACCATAAATAAAATGGCTAAATAGGTGAAAGAAAATGATTTTAAGTTTTGTTTAAAAACAGCCTGTGCCCCATTTTCTTTGCAGCGTTGGCTTTGGTTAGAGCCGACTCTCACTTTAAATTGAAATAACATTGCGGTTAGAGCAGAGCACAATTAACTCGAAGTGATTTTCGAGCTCAAACTTAACTTTGTATCTCACCTCAAGGGGCAGCAGCAAGTGTCTGCAGACGATGAAAATCCTCAAAGTTTTCTCAGAAGTCTTGGAACTCCGATAGGAGGTGTCCGCTTCGTTACTAGTCCTCTCTAGTACGACCACGTCTTGATTATGGCGCTATCATGTATGCATCTGCTCGGACGTCTGCCCTGAAGTTGCTTAATCTTGTGCACCAGCTAGGGTTGCGTCTAGCAAGTGGTGCTTTTCGAACGTCTCCTGTCCTATGCTCGTATGCTGACTCTAATGAAATCTCACCCGAGAAAAGACGACAGCTCCTAAGTATAGTTTACATTTACAAGGTTTTATCCAATTCAAGTCATCTAGCCCACAGTTATATTCGAGAGTCTAGATCAGTGGTCTCAAACTCATTTGAGTGTGGGGGTCAGATACTCACACCGGAAAGGTCGAGGGCCAGCTTAAAGCCGGGGGGGGGGAGGGTGGCTAAATAAAATTGACCTTTTCGCGCCATGTTTTTTAACTCACTATGTATCCAGTGACATCTCTATATATTTAGCTGAAAAATATTTAAATTGACAGCACCCCGCCAGCGTGCAGGAATTTTTAATACAACGAAAGTACCAGTACACCGTCGTTTCCATTGCACAATAAACTCAGGAATTTACCAAGCTCGACATGTCTACTAGAATAACAATCAGTTAATATTACAGTTCTAGCTTTCCTGACATTTTATGTTACAACACCCTGAACAAATACTTGTCTTTTCATGGCGATATTTCTTTTTCTATGCGAGAATCCCGAGCTCGTAGCTTTATCTTTGGCAGCGGCTTCAGCTGATCGAGAGTTCAAGCAGCTGAGTTGCATTCTTCAGCGAACAGCTCACGCTTGCAGCCTAGTAGCGGAATTGTTGTACTACACAAAAAGCTGGGAAGCAAGAAATAAAGAGAATCAAAGGGCAAACGATTAAAGGAAAGTATGAATTATGTGAATACGTTAAAAAATTAGAGCTACTTTCTGAGCGAAAATGAATCGGCGAGATGAGATCACTACGGCGCATGCCATTCTAGCGCTCCAGACCTAGGAACCGTGACTTGCAGCCGGTTGCCTGTGGGCCGCGTCCCAACTAGTCGCGGCGGCAAGCGGCTTGCGGGCCACGTGTTTGAGACCCCTGGTCTAAATTTTGTAGTAACTTTGACCATAAGCCAACTGTTATTCGACCCTTCATTCTTTATTTTGAGGACCTTCCCCTGACAGCAGCACAGAGTTGGGCCAGCCACTGGCCAATGGCTGGCAATGGTCCTTGGCCGCGGCAGACAGTGGCCAGAGACTGGCCGGTGACTGGCCTTTATCTGGCCATTGGCCACTGGCCACTGGCCAGCAGCCAGTCGGCCAAGCATTGGCCAATGAATGGCCACTCTCTGGCCACTGGCCAAAAGACCATCGCCAGACATTGGCCATCGCTTGGCCAAAATCCGTGCTGCTTGGGTCGTTTCTCCCTTGGCCTGCCTCGTGAAAATGTCCACCTTCTAGAAGGTTTATGTCAACTGCCCTAAGGAACATGAAACCTATAGCTTGTGACTGGTATTTCACAAAATCTAACAAGCATAATGCTTCCCCACTCATTTTACAACAGGTATTTCTTGCATTGCAAAAACAGTACAAGAATTGTAACCAATTTTACACTGACAGGGCCAAGTCCTGAATTTATGTAGGCTTTTCTGTTCATTCAAATTATTTTACACATGTAACTCGGCTAAAGAGCTTTGCCACCATTTTTACTGTCGAGCTATATGGCATACTGTAAGCACTTCGACTATATAATCCGGAGCAAAGTGGTGAAAGCTATTATTTTATAGACTCTCAGAGCGTGATTACTGCCGCATGTTCAATTGCTTCAACCAAGAATAAGTTGACCCAATTGGTACCTGCTAAAGGTGAAAAAGGCCTCGGTGATGTATTTGAGATTAAGTCTGGTTTGATCCAGAGCCATGGGGACATTGCAGGCAACGAGGCTGTAGATAGAATGGCCGCCTCCTTACGTAACTCTTTACCACTCACACGCCCGCATACCTTATCATGACCTTACATATGCCCATACGGCTTGAATTTTGAGAACTGTGACAGTCTAAGATGGACTTTGTTGATAACAACACATTTTATATCATCAAGCCAGGCCTCGGTACATGGAAACCTCCTATAACCGGAACCGTTTCCGTGAAGTTCTTCTGTGCCCCTTGAGGATTGGCCACAAATTCCTCACCCATACATTACTTCTTGTTGGTGTGGGAAACACTGGTAGTGCGACCACTGTGGAGACGCTTTGTCTGTTCTACATTTTGTCTCTACCCTCGTCTACTACAACAAATCAAGTTGTTTTTCCCGAACTTTCTTGTGCTCTATCTCTTTTCATCCTCCCCTCGTTTCTATGAAAGCTGCCTCTGATATCCATTGACCGACTTTTACTTCTCTGGAAAACATAGAGATTTTACACACACTATAGCGGAATTTTTTTCTTGGTGCACGTAGTGGCTTTTAGTTTACCTACTTTGGCGAAGTATGACCATAGGAGATCTTGCGCCATGAAACCAGCAAACAAAAACAGCCTTGTCGGATTTATAAGGTCCTAACTCCTTACTCTTTCAACACATGTTTCTGAGAAGTGTTTAAAAACGAGGTGCTCCTCTTGTCTACGTGCGATATCTATTACAATCTTCCTTTTCTTTATAAATTGTGTATTTGTAATTCTGGTGTTGATAAGCTCATAGAGTCTTCCTCATTACTCTGCTCCTAGGCCGCAACAGTATCAACACCAAATTGCTTAGAGATGCCTCACACCATACTTCGGTAGACTGTTGAGTACGTTGTTTCTACAAAGTATTGACTTAGAGCTATTCCTCGGGACTGGAAAAATGGAAAGGTCTTACCCAATACTTAAGTCATGCATGATGATGACTTACTAACTACCGTCCTATACTCTTGACTAGTATACCCTGTCCAAATGTTTAGAACATGTGTTATATTAGAGCGTTATGACCCTCCTGCCGGGCAATAGCTTTCTGTTTATCATCAACACGGCTTTTAAAAACAAAAATAATGTGACACGTACTTGTTTGAATTGGTAAATGACGTTCATAAAGCTATTTATTCTCATGTTCAAATAAAACTTCCTCAGAGAATTCTATCACGTTCGTCACCAGCGGTTATTAAATAAACTAGGCAGTCTAAACCTTCAGAATCCATTCATCAATTAGATCCAAAGTTTGCTCTCAAACCGAACGCAGGCAGTAGCTATTGACAAGACATTTCAACTCATATGAAGGTAAAATCCGATGTAACCCAGGGCTCCGTTGTCGGGCCGCTTCTCTTTCTTGTTTTGATAAAAGACCTTCCGGTGAACATGACCTCCAACATTCGGCTATTAGCCGACGATTGCGTCATTTATCGACTTGCACGTAAACTAGATGATGCTTTGCTGCAGCGTAATCTGGACTCCATTAAAGCTTGGTGTATGAACTGGCAAATGTGCGTCAATACGTCGAAAAGCAAACTGAGGACAGCTTCGACAAAACAATCTAATATATACTTTGACTATAAAATTTCCATCTCAAATCTTGGAAAAGGTGAGCTCGTATTAATATATTATATCGTTCTAACGTAGAACCTAGAGTGAAAAACGCACATTTATTACGTTATGGGTAAAGCAAACCGCTAGCTGGGGTACTTGAAAAGAAACCCATCTTTGGCTCCTCCTGATGTTCGGATACTTTCTTTCAAATCACTTGTTAATTCCAAATTTGAATATGCTGGCGTAATAAGGAATCCGTGGAAATAAAACCTAGCTCAGGAATTGGAGGCTTTACAAATTGAAGCAGTTCGTTTTCTTTACAAAGACTACACTTCCACAACTAGCGTAAGGGCATTGAAAATCACGAACAGGCTTGGCAGACCCTGGAGTAGTAGGCGCAAACAGTCAAGATTAGTATTTTTACACGAAATTTATTATGTCAATGCCGAACTTTAAAAAATGAACTCTTGTTTTCACCGTACCGTATATGTCCAAGGATTGATGGCCTTTTGAAGATGAGACTATCACTTAGTCATACGGAACAATTTTCCGAAATCGCCCCTACAGTTACAATGCGTGACTAGAACAGACTACCCGAGTTCATCGCGGGTCAGGCGGACTTGGCTCTTTTCCAAGGACACATGCATATCTTTGTTCAATCACTAGGAGAGTGATAGAACGAATGTGCAGTTTCACCCTGCTGCGGCTGTTTACCTGACTCTTGGTTTTGTGTTAAAGTTGCATGATGGTCCGGGTCTTAAATTAGGTATTTATGTTAAAAATATAGATGAAAGCCATGTTCTTGGGAGGAACATTCAGCTATATATGAACGCCGTAACAATTTTTTTTGCTGAGATATAAAATAGCTCGAGGCGTGGAAATTGAGAAGTTTTCACGATGCTACTTTGCACAGTCGTCATTTCCTCATTGAAGCTTTAACGTCACCGTAACATTTTTAATACGTTTTACAAAAGATATACAACTCATACACAAACAATTTAAAATACCAATTAAATATTTCTATGCAAACAAAAAAACAATCAAAGATGGCATAGAAACGCGTTTTGGAGATATATTCACAATTTTGTTTTCAAATAAAACCATCTCATATAAAAATACGCGTCTTTAAATATTTTTTCCGACTTTATTAAGATAATAGGCCCACTCTCAATTGTCTTTTTGTTATTAACGCGGAAAGTGCGGCTGATTTCTCAGAATGTGGGAAGATTGGGCGTCAATATTAAAAAAAAAGCTCCATCTTTTTTTTTTTTAAACTCCCTTTGGCACTTTGCAGTGACTTGAACTAACCTGTGATGGCAAAAGATTGAGTAACATATGACCTCCGAACGGGAAAAGCCACGACAAACCTTCACTGGAGCTGGCTGACATATTCGTTATAGCGGCTTTGCCGCATAACGTCGTCTTCATTGAAGCGTCAAAAGCTGGAAAGCGGGACTCTGCCGTAGAGATTGGAACGGCCTGCTGTTCCGAGCCTTCCTTTATCGTTAAAAGACCCCCTCTCCCCCCCGCCCTCCTTGCCCCCTTCTTTTCCACCCCTTATTTTGAACAAGAAACGCCTGCGAACGTCACTGCTGGCGGCAGTTACGAATCGTACCTTGAAGCCCAAAAGCTAATAATGTGAACAGTCATTTACGGGGAAAATAAGGCGAGAGCAGTTGAAAATATGCGGGTCAGTTGGTCAGAAAACATTGCAATCTAAACCCTGAGACGAGGAAAACAAAAACAACGAACAGGTAAGCTGCGCGACGAGGAGCAAACCGCATGAAAGCGTCGGGAACAAGCGGCGAGAGGCGATGAGACGACGTTTCCTAGAAGTTAAAAAACCGAGCGAGCGCGACGGGTGACCGTGAGAAATCGCCGTCGCTCGTCGGCAATGTCTCCGTCGATCGCCTCGTCACTCGCTAAAATCAATACATGCAGTCGCCGTCGGCGAGGAGAGCTTTCTTGCCGATGCTCCGGCGGCGAACGAGAGAGCTGTAATTGACGGAGAGTGACGACGGCAGCCGCACTCCTTTCGCGTCTTTGCGCTACAAACATGCACAGGTAGTACACGCGTGCCGCTCGCGTCCCAACTTTTGTAGTACACTGACGAATGCTCGCGTTTTTGTGGCAAGTTCGGAAAGACTCGTAGAAGATGCGCAAGAGTTTCTTTTTTCATTTGTCCACAAAGCTACATGCACTATTAACGACGCGCATCAGCGGTTGTGGACAGTGCACTGTCACGACCGAAGACAGCTCAATCGGGAATCATTCAACCACCGAGCACCCACAAACCGTGAGAGAGAGTTCTCATGTGTCAAGTAAGGAGGTGGAGGAAGCCTGGACGTACGAAATCCAGCCCAGTGACAGCGGCACCGGCTCGTTAGAATCCATCCTCGGAGCAGTCCAGGTCCACACACACACTCGCCCCGATCGAAGCGCACGAACGTTAACTATGCACTCCAACGCGGGAAACAAGCGGGCTGCACACGACACAAAGGCAAAAACGGCAGTTTCAACATCAAAGAAACTAGCGTCTTGCGAGACTCTGACAAAATACAAATATAAAAAAATATTGAAAAAAATAACTAGATTGAACTTTTCACTGTTTTCCGGAAACGTTTTAGTTTATGTGCTACGTGGCTATTTTCATTCCCAGTTAAAAACCAGCAGAAATGAAAATATAAACGCTCACAAACGAATGCAGAACAAGAAGGAAAAAAGAAGTAAGCCGCGTGGCCCATTGCATCAGTCAATGGCCGCTGCGCGCTGGCAACCGTCGTGCTGGTACGGAGGCTGCGATCATTATACAAGTCAGTCTCCAACCCTTAAACATGCAAGCCCCTTATACAATATTTGACGCTACGATTGCGTGTGGATACCTCCCCCTCAATCCGAAACAGCAAGATCGTCATGCTAGCGCCGGCAACGGGTCATGACGCAAGCGCCGCCATCTTCTTACGCGCCTTTGAGGGTAGTATAATGGCTTTAGTAAAGAGGATTAGTAACGGCTGCATTTGCTAGCTTTTTTACTACCTCATCGCTACGCGTTTGAGGTAGCAAATAGTTAG
>JAZHYW010016968.1:0-37969 GCA_037355805.1 Ixodes ricinus | reverse complement strand
CAGGGTTGGGCAGTATCGCGATACAAATGTATCAAGCGATAGTATTTCAGAAATACATTCTTGAAGCCCCGTAACGAAATACATTTTGAATGTTCCTTTGTATCGCGATACAATCAGGGTCAAATGTATTTCGTTACATTTTTTTTTTGAGAAATACTCCCCCCCCCCCCCCCGAAAAAAAAACCGAACGCAGTTGTTTTTATTTTTTTTTTACTCTGAGGGCACCAGGGTCAAGGAGATGCTGGGGCATTGTTAATATGCTGACCAAGGTTCCTTCCGATTCTCCACACTATTTTTCTATGCGCGCTCTTCTCTCTTCTGGACGAAGCGTTGCGTAGTCGGGGACTCGAACCTAGGGGCCCTAAGCTGACGCTTGGGCGAAAACGACGGCGAGAAATCTGGCGGCCGGGCGATTGGCCAACGCCACACTTGACCTCGGCAGCCGGCCAACTCATAGCCGCCGAATTTCTCGCCAACTTTTCCGCCAGGTGTCCAGATTTAGGGACCCAGGTGCCGTGCCCTGGGAGCACCTTGTGCCGCAGGTCCTTAGGTAGGGGCTTTCTTCAGTCATTGTTTGCGGGGCATCCAAAGCCCGCTGCTAACCGTCTTTCCTTGCCTTAGCGTACACAGTACAACCTAGCCAGCAAAGCTGAGTCACAGTCCGTTGCAGCACGAGCCTGGCAGGTGGTTGGGCATGCTGACCAAATTTCCTTCCTGTTTCTCCTAACTATTTTCTTATGCGTCCCCTTCTCACTTCTGAGAAGTGTTGAGCAGTCGGGGACTCGAACAATGTGGCGTGCCAGGAGTGGAGTCAGAGCGTCTCCTGCCCCAGGTCCCTAGGTAAGGATCTCTTGAGTCATTGTTTGCTGGCATCCACTACTGTAGCTAACCGTCCCTCTTGCCTTGGCGCAATACAGTACATCCAGCCGGCCAAGCTGAAGGCTACAGTCCGTTGTAGCACGAGCCTGGCGGTGGTTCACTTGAAATAGTAGGATGACTCACGTACTGAAGTTCAACATATAGCTCGCAAGCAGTCAGCGGGCTGCGCCCGTAATATTGCACGGCTCAAGGGCACGTCATCAGCCGACGTGAACGTGACCCGCTACTCTGGCGATCTGAAGCCCAGGAAGGAGGCCAGGGCGTGGCCTCGCTGCGCCAACCCACCTGCGACTCGAGCGGCGTTGTTTCTCGGAGAGCCTACTCCTGTGCCGGCAATGTCAGGCCGCAATCCATGAGATCATCTGTTTGGATGATGCTAGGCGAAACTTGAGGACTGCATAACGGCGCGTCGGTGGCGGAGGGTCGACAGGAAGGACCTTCCCAACAGGGATGCCACCGTATCGGTTTTTCAACCGTAACAGAAGATAAGACATGTGTTCCAGAGTGCTCCACATGGTCCACTATTCTCAAAAATTCTAAATGACACTGCCTGCACGATCTTCAACGAGGTAACCTACAACGAAAGTACGTATTGTCCTTTCATATAGCAGCGTGGTAAAGTTTCATGTTCAAGGCCACACCTACAGATAAAGAATACCAGTTCATTCCGCCGTGACGTCATGTGATAAATGTTGACAGGGGCGTCCTTATTGGACAGGGGCGTGGTGACGCTTTGATGAGATTTAGGATGACATAGAATTTATTTAGAGGTCGAAGCTTTTCGCATCCCTCGTCAGACAGACAGGATGTCAGGGAAGGGACCGCGGTCAGTCCTTGATGGAACGTTTTTTCGAGCCCATTGAAGACTCCTCGTCGTCCGAAATCACTACCTTCAAGGCAAAGTGCCAAGCCTACGGGAAAGTAATTTCAGGATCAAAAACTTCCACTTCCAACTTCAAGCTTCATCTCATTTGGCGTCTCAAACAAATTTGAAAAATGTATTGCAGTATCAGTATTTCTGTATTTGTATTTCTGCCCTCCCTAAAATGTATTCCTGTATTTGTATTTCCAAATACTTTTTGCCTCTATTTAAAATGTATTTCCGATACGTATCGCGATACACTTTTACAGATATATTTCAGTATCAGTATTTTAGCTACTATTTTAATGTATCCCAGTATTTGTATTTCCAAATACATTTTTGAGTATTTCTGCCCAACCCTGTATATAACCTCCTTGTCGCACTGGGCATGATCGGTCCTGTGATTGGTGCCACACCCTCGCTGTTGCTGGTTTGCCCCTGATTGACCTTGCGGCACAACGAATGCAGTTGGTAGTCCAGCGGTTGAATGCGTCTCTCTCGTCCTCCTTACATTTGTATGCTTGGTTTGTTCAGCTGGTGTCTCCTAAATATGTTTAACCAACGTGCTCAACTCTTTCCCGTGGTTAGTTCTGTACCTACAAAACTTTGGGCACATCAAAGGGGTACCAAGGTAGCGGTACACTGATAATAACCTCAACGAATTCCTGGAACAAACTGGTGTGATTGCCACTCGTCGGCTCTACCAACAACACGAAAATGCGACAAATGTGGCACAACCAACCGACCGGGTAAGGTACTAACATTCCGTCTAAACACCGAGTGACCGACGAGATCAACCCCGGCTTCACACAACACGAGGTAATTGAGTACATTGAGGCACCTCCAAGGTGTTCTAACTGCCAGGCCTTCGGCCACATTGCAGAGTACCGCAAGGGGAGAACAAAATGCAAGAGGTATGGAGAACCACACTCGACCAAGGAATCCTCTGGCACACTTCCTACCAAAAATACGAACTGCCTCGGTGACCATGTTGTTTCTTATGCAAATTAAAAATAACCTGGCCACGCTTTCAAAAAAAAATTTTATTGACGGACAAAAAAATTGTTGAAACGCTACGTGAACTGCCTGAAGCACAAGAAGAATATCCTGCGATCTAAAGAGAAACACCGCTCACAGATCGTTCCCATGTGCAAGCAGGACGGAAAAAACAACCTAAGAAAGACTCGTCAAAAAGAAAGCAACATGGAGGTCAATGCATGTCCCTTCTAAACGTTCTCCATCCACTGATAAACAAAACCAAGGAAAGTCAGATGCGAAAAGGGACCAACAAGAAATGACCCGGACTAGACCAAAAAGAAACCTTGCATACAGTTATGTACTCTCTGAACGGCGTGTGTCTGAGGAGCCAACGCAAGAATCAGCCACATCCACCGGATAGCATAATATGCTTCATCTTCTCTGCACTGCGGAGCGCCATTGCACAAATGCCACCAAGCACACTGAAGATAATTTTACAATGAATGATGCTCTTTGAGACAGCTATCGTCGAAATTAGAGCCACTAAATGAGCTGCGCTTAGAGTATCGGCACTCCGTTCCCCCGACATTGTTGTGGGAGCCGCCATATTGGGGCTTGTGCAGAGCAGACGCAACTGCAGATCGTCATGATTTAAAAGTGCGACTTCCTCGGCATTTGATTCGGTGTTAGGAAGCTCATGTAATATTGCTTTTCTCTGTCGCGGACGGTTTAAACTTTTATGGAGGACGGAAACGCGTTTCCTGTGATTTTCAGATAAAGCTTCAGATAACTGGCAACCATGATTTTAATCCACAATATGGCCAAGTGTCGTTACTCTGAAGCGTAGCTTATTTAGTGGCTCTAGTCGAAATCGTGAAAACTTCTCAACACAGCAATGCCTGAGAGCAACGCTGCAAGATCCCCTGTGCAGGCGCGCCGGCCGCGCGAGGTCATATCAAGATGCTTCCTTCGATCACCCAACAGGAATGTTAGTACTCTTCTACCCTCGACTTCCTTGCCAAACTTCATCGCCGCCTCCTGGAGCTTCAACCAAATGTTCTTGCTCTTCAAGAAACGTATGCATGCAACCATGACCTCATCGATTATTCCCAAATGTCCAATATCACAGTAAGACACCGCACTCGACGAGAAGTCTAGGGCATCTATATTCGTGCAGAGTCACCTCAAGCAAATGGAAATCGACCTTAGCGACTTGAACACTCTTCACGATGAACATACAGCCCTAACAATAAGAATAGACAAACATGATATTACCGTTGTTTCAAGCCACATACGTCCTCGCCAACCAGGGGATCCCGATGGAACAGAAAGGATCAGAAAACGCTGTCCTGGGCCAATTATGTGGTGCTGGGATTTTAATGCAAACCACCCTGTTTGGGGAAGTGACACAACTACGCAAAGGGGAAATGCGCTCATTGATGTAACGACAGATCTAGGCTTAATTAGATGCCCCAACAACGGATTGCCAACCTTCATTCGGCATCTCCTTAAAAACAGACAGCGTTCTCGATCTTACATTTGTATCACCCGAAATACAGAAGGTATGTAATCCAGAACCTGACACATGGGGAAGTGACCACGTGCCCATCTTGCTCCTCCCCATCACGGCCATCCCACGAAAGATCTGAACGCATCAGATTACAATTGGGACATTTATCGTGCAACTCTTAGCACGATGTTAACAAGCCAAAAATCCTCCAGCAATTGATGAGGCCGTAACCACCGCCTTCAAAGTCACCACTAAACAAATAACGCTCCCAACAACAAAACCAGTCCCAGACCCGACATATTTGAACCCCTCTGCGCCGCATCCCGGCGAGCTCAAAAAATAGCTAGGTGTTCCAAGCGACCGCAAGACTGGACAGCATCACGACGAATTGAGGCCAAGCTTCTGCAGACATGCCGTAAACTTGGCCATCAACAGTGGCAATAAGGAGTAATTCCCTGAACACTGACGCTGGATCCCGCCTCCCATGGACGACTCGTCAAATGCCTACTCAATGCAGTCCCACAGAAAGACCACTTCACAGCAATCGTTATCAAAGACAAAAATCTCATTCGCTGCCCTTTAGAGAACGATTTGCAGATAAATTCACCGCTCACATCAGCTCACCAAAAGCACTTTTTCTGGACCCAGGCCTCCCGTTCCACACCTCCCAAAAGTGTCAGTTGACAACGACGTCATATTATCAAAGCTATATTACGCCTTGTCAAACCGCCTTCGACGGGGTGCACCAGGACCTGATCGGCATAAACTAACCAGGCTCTAAAAAACATCGACGAAGAAGACCGACCCAAACTACTAGCCTACTTCAACAACATTTGGCAGAGAGAAGCACTACCCGATGCCTGGTTGCAATCGACCGTGATAGCTGTCAAGAAAGCGGGGAAACGCGCGAACGACTTGTCTTTATATCGCCCAATATCGCTGACGTCCTACACCTGAAAGCTAATGGAAAAGATGATCCACCGCCGTCTCACTTGGCAACTTGAATCATTACCCCCCCCCCCCCCCCCCCCAGGTCTTCCAACAGCTCCATCACAGACCAGAGCCATGTGGATTGGGCTGCGCTCTTGCTGGAGGTAGAAGCAGCCGTCTGCTGAACGGGCCGTCCATAACGTACGGCAGAAGAACGGTCTCGACGACGTCCATGTAAGCGGTGGCGTTGAAGCGGCCATCAAGGCGCACCAGGGGACCCAGTCCGTCCTTGGAGAGCGCGCCCCACACGCTCACGGTGCAGCGGCCGCTACTGGCGACGCGCTAGAAATTGGCCGGGTCGAACCTGAAAAATTTGTAAATTATTTCGTCAGCGCTTGTCTAAGTTGAATGTTCTATATGGCACAAGTTACATGAAGTACCGCGCCCAGCGCAAATACTTTCGGGAAAACTGGTGCTAAGTAGTAATTGTGTTTGTCAAATATATCTAAAATAAAAGCACGTGCTGGATTCTCCGCTTTTAAGCAGAGTAAACTGAAAAATCAATCGCCTAGCATTCTCAACCAAATTGTGCAACTCTTCGATGATTAGCCAAACACTTACCTAACCCCGGTTGGCTCGCCAGATCCGCTGACGCTTGTCCCAGCGCGTCGTGAAGGCAGATTCATCGGTGAACACTACGTTCTGCCAGTCTGCCACTGTCCACGATGAATGTTCCTGAGCGAACAGCAGCCGCTTGTGCCTGTTGTCAGCCGAAAGCATCGGCTTTCTAGCAGGCACGCGGCTGCGCAGGCCGGCTTCGTGCAGCCGCTCCCGTATCGTCGTAACGCTGACTCTGAGGCCCAGTTCATTGCGCATTTCTTTAGCCGTCAGTGTTGGGTCGTCCACTGCAGCAGCCACGATCATTCGGTCTTCATCGTCCGTCGTCACCTTTGGTCTTGAGCCACGCGGAAGGTTTTCGATACGCTGTTCGTAACGGAACGCTTGCAAAATCCTATTGACAGTCGACACCGGGCGGCCGCTTAACCTGGCTATAGCTCTTTGCGATAGGCCCTGCTCAGACAGGGTGATGAATTTATTCCGCTCCGGAATTGATACGCCTGGCATATCGGTGGTTACCAAAGAGCTTCAGCGAGCAATTCCTCGCTTTTTATAAGAATCGACTGATAACCTCGCACGAAAACATGCGCATCGCTTATCAAAACCGAGGCATCCGCGTCGCGGTTTGTTGCAGCATTTTTAATTTTTTTTTCTGTAAAGAGTATGGTTGTGCCGATAAACGAATTTTATTTCACGTCTATGACGTTTCACTATTTCTCAGAAACCGCGTGTGCCACGTTTTTCACCGGAGCCTCCGCGTAATTCCGGTGACACGTCATTGAGCACTACGGGTCTTCTGTGCACGAAATGTTTCAACTTTCATTTCGCCCTTGCAGTACACAAAGCAATAATTAATGATAGCACTGAACAGATATGGCTGGGCATCTGATACATAAAAACGATAATTAATGGGAGCGCTGGACAGATCGGACCAGAATCTGCACAGAGTGGCGTATTCGTCAAGGCTCAAGTTGCTACAATTAACGAAAATGTTTGCTGAGTGCGCGAGTTGCTAGACCTGCATTATGGCATTCTCAGCGACGCATACGAGCCTGAAGAACAAGGGAGGTTAATGGACGAGCTTTGGGAGTGGACGTATGGATGTGTTCATGTATTATATATTAAATATTTGTAGTAGCAACCTTCAGTTGGGAGTCAGCACTCGTCATGTGTCCCAACTTGTTCTTTTGTTTCGTATGTCGCGCTGTTTTGCTATAAGTACTGCTAATTATAAAATTACGATACGTATAACAAACAATAAAACTGCGCACGCCAGGAGGACAAGACACCATGGGCGTGCTCCGCTGGCGCGCGCAAGCAGCTTGCTGCTGCTCCTAGCATCGACCCTCTCGCGCCGCGCGCAAGCCGCAGGTGTCGACCGGGCGACAGTGCGGCGACACGAAAACACCCTGAGTGACGGCGCTTACACCGCGCCACCGGCGAAACGCGGAAGTCCCAGACGCGCCGCGCGAGGGTCGAGCACATCTTAGTAGGACCCGCACCCTCGCACCCCGGGCGCATTTTCATTAGTTCTCAGGGGCCCACCAGGTGGAGCAGCCTGTCTCGATGGCCACGCGTTCCGGCGTTCGGGTTTCATTCCGCGCCGACTGTACAGTGAACAAAACACATGCGGGAATTCTACATGACTATGAATCGTACAGTGAAATTTCAAGTTCACGTTTAAAAGAGATGAAATCTGCAAAGCATCTAAAGAAGGTTTCGATGAAATGTCATTAAAACAGAGCTGCATACGGGTGGTCGGACAGAGCTTCTCCTGTGAATCAGGACAAAACAAGCATGCGTGTCGGCTGAAACGTACCGGAACATGAAAATTAAAAGAACATATCAAGCTGCTATCTATCTGGCCATGAATTATCTTGTGCATCAGTAGCAAATCTGTCGCACTTCTTCGACTTGATAACTTTTGTAAGCCGAGATTCCCGAGTATGTAGGCATAGTCGTAGTAGCACCTACGTTGAAAGTTTCGGTCGTAGACAATTCTAATAAACCTCTTCTGAACATTTTCAATCTGTAAAGCATCCGTCATTGTAATAAAATTCCACACAACACTTGCAAACTCAAGCCGCGAACGAATAAGGCTAGAAAATTATCGAATAATACATACTGGGTTTGAAAACTCTCTGGTTAATCGCGAGATCATGCCCAGCAACCTTATACTTGAACCCACAATCTGAGAGACATGATGAGAAAAAGAGAGATGACTGTCGAAATAAACACCGAGGTCACGAACCACTGACACACGTAATATAACAATGGAATTCCCCAATTAACGCCAAGACCACGAAAATACACCATTTAACCATAATAGTCTTTCCAGAAAGGTATAATTATATTTTATTTTTAGCATATGAAAAACTCTGACATCGTTATCAAGATAGACAAACAGTCAAACACTGGAGGTAATATAAAGTCCTATGCGTCACGCGTTGCTATAAAAGACACACGATCAGCTGTCTGATTCGGATTCCGTCTTTGGGTTGTTGCAGCGAGAACAGCGTTTATTAATTTATACGTTTTATGGACATATTGTTAAAATTGGAATTATTCTCTTATTCTTGTGTTGGCTTTGAAAATCAGTGCTGAAAATATCAGCACTGATTTTTCCAACAACTACAAATATCAGCCTGGATCGAACATGTATGTCACAAAATAAAGTTTCCGCGAACAACTGTTCTCACTAAATAATTACGATGTGAGACACATCTTGAGGTATGAAAGAATCCGAAATTAAGACCTATAAGGAGAAATGAAATCCTAAATAGAGGTTAGTTTCGGTTTCGCTCCAGAATTAAAACGCGCATCCTTGCGTAAATATTACGCTAAACACCGCTCTTGTTTTCAAGGTAAAGAGGTGACCTGCGCTCATAACACCCTAACTTCCTCGCATTACCAAAACTAATTTGTGTCGCTCAGTAAAGCCAGCACACTGGACAGGCTCAACAGCGCGGCACGCATCTATTACCCTCACTACAACCACCATTTTTGGAAAATGAGTGGCGCCACCTATAGTTAGCTGGAGTCGCGAATAGCTTGAGATGTCCATTTAAACAAAAGGACACAATCTTCCCCCGTGAGGTCCATTGGAGGACACGCCCCTTCTTTGTCGGGAAGGGTATCAACCCTATCTAAAATGCATCTATCACTTTCGGCTTGATCAACTCTGTCTCCCACATCTGGCACCAGAGGAACAGTTCTTGAAGCTTGAGGATCGCTTTGCTGGCAAAATTGGGTCCTTCTCTGAAAATCCTCACTATCTCACCCGGTGACTTAGCATCACCAAATATGCGACGTATTATGTGACATCCTCCTTCCGCAATTTGATGGAGACATAGCCAAGAGCATTATCACCACCCAGGTATCACGTATTTTTAGGTATGTTGAAGATCAAGCGGGTAAAGCAATATCGCGAGTAGTGTACTTCAAGGACACGAGATTCAGCAACCTAAGACGTCGTCCACGCCGCCGTTAGCGTCTTTGACGTCCAAGGCATTTTCGACATCGTCTGACGTCGTCGACGACGTCAGGCGAAGGCCTAAGGACGTCCGACGGCCATGAACGGACGTCCGTGGTCGTCGTCAGTGGACGGACAGACGGCCTCGACGTCGCCGTCGTTGACGTCAAAGATGTCTTCGTCGTTCAAGACGCCTTCACGTCGTCGCGTTGTCATCGTCACCGTCCGTGTCCAAGTCGTCGTCCATGTTGTTGTGGTCAAAGCTCTCTGTGACCTAAGGTGGTATCAACGCTACTAGAACCACTCACTTGGGAAACTGCCATAGAGCCTGCTTGAAAAAAGTGGCCCCGATCCGTACTCGAGAACCGAGCTAATGGCGATCGCAACGCTGCCATTTCTCCTGCAGCGTCCACTCCGGGAACTGCACGGCTGCACGTGGAGTCGGGCAAGGGGCCGGTGGCGCCATCTCGCGGGGCCATCTCGCAGTAGCTATGTAAAGCAACTTTCATGTTTCAACTCGTCGCTAAAGGGTGGCGCTTTTATCGTATTTAGCTCGGTCTCGGTGGACGCCAGCGGCCCAGGTTTCGAGGGTGAGTTTCCCAACTGAGGGTTTAAGTATCGTTGGGTGGTATTGAGGCCTTATGTCACAAATTTTCCTTTCAGATTTTCGACACAGATTTTTGTTGCGATTTCTTCGTGCAAACAAGTGTAAAGAACTTTTTGTGGCCACGGTCCCACTGAATGTGGCAGTTTAGGTACTTTTTGGTAGGTCATTACTCATCTCCTTTTAAGCACTGTTTTGTGGGATTGATGTCATTCGAAAGGCAATGCAATCCTCTTTCATTTGATATTATGTATGTATTGGTTTATACTGTTCATGCGCATTTGTAGCGTTGTGAATATGATGGCGCGGACCCTCACTTGCTCCGCTGGTTCATGTTTTACGAACGATTCATTAAAGATAACACGGTTCCAATAGAGCAGTTTTGTTAAGATGATGTCGGAGCAGAATGTAACGGTATACTTTTTTGGTATTTGCACTACTTTGTTTTTTACAGCTCTCCAAATATTGCCCTAAAATTGACATTTTTCAGCACAAATATACTTTTAATGGCAAGCGCTAGGGCAATGAAATTAGCTACAGATGTAGTGATTATATTTGGTAATATGCAGAAAAAAATTAATGTTGTGTAATATTTTTTTGTTTAGATATTCTATATCAAACGTAGCACTTTTTTGTGCTTCGAGTCATCGTAATTCAAATGCCGCTGAGTAAATAATTAAACCATGGTAAAATCGTTTAGAACATTTAGAACTACAATAGTTGCCCAAGAGGTGGACGGTGGCTTTTTTTTATTTTCAAAGTCATAACGCTCCGGGAGCCCTTCAAACTTACCTGTTTTTGACGCACATCTTTTTTGGACATCAAACAGATTTATTGGCATCTAATAACATTTATTCTATGGAATAGATATACATTGCGATGTATTAGATTTTCCCAATGATCTTGCTTTGGTTTCTTGATAGTTGTAGAGCTTAGCTAATTTTAAAAACAATTAAAAACTGTTTGGGTGTTTTGTTGTGCTACCTGGCGGATGGCAGACAAAACTGCTGATTTCCAAGTTCAAACAATTTTCGAGGGCGGCGTTGGCGTCTGTATCATCATCAATCTCCGTGTCGTTTCACCTTCACATTTAGAAAATATATTTGAAGATTTACTATCGATAAATGAACGGTTTAAGTACTGGGTCAGGTTAATAAATCTAAGAGAAATAATTACACAAGCGTAGCGTGATATAAAGTGTTCATTATTCGATATAATTGAAATCAATAAACGATAAAGACGAAGAGGGAAAGAATACACCCGAGTTCACTTCATGCCTAGAGTCACTAAATGAGCTGCGTTTAAAGTATCGGCACTCCGTTCCCCAAAATTGTTTTGGGCGCCGCCATTTTGGGTCTTGCGCAGAGCAAACACAACTGCCGATCGTCATGATCCAAAAGTGCAACATCCTCTGCATTAGATGCGGTGCTAGGAAGCTGATACAATATTGCTAGGCTCTGTCGCGGGTTGTTTAAACATTCGTGGAGGACGGAAAAGCGTTTCCTGTGATTTTAGATAAAGCTTCGGATAACTGGCAACCATGATTGTAAGCCACAATATGGCCAAGTGTCGTTACTCTGAAGCATAGCTAATTTACTGGCACTAGCGGGAACAATGAGGAAGAGGCAGGTGTCAAAAGGTAGTGGCTTGTGGAATCCACAGGGCTCACGTCATGGACCCTCCAGGTATTACAAGCTTCTTGAACAAGGGCATGAATAGTGTCATTAAATAAGCTACGCTTCAGAGTAGCGACACTTGGCCATATTGTGGCTTAAAATCATGGTGTCCAGTTATTTGAAGCTGTATCTGAAATCACAAGAAACGCTTTTCCGTCCTCCACATTAAACAGTTTGCGACAAAGCAAAGCAATATTACATGAGCTTCCTAACACCGAATCTAATGCTGAGGAAGTCGCAATTTTGAATCATGACGATCGGCAGTTGCGCCTGCTCTACCGTTGGCTCTGCACAAGCACCAAAATGGCGGCGTCCACAACACTGTCGAAAAAGAGAGTGCCGATACTCTAAGCGCAGCTCATTTATTGGCCCTACTTCCCGCGAACCTCCTTTCCCCTGACTGAAACTGAAACTAAATATGAATAATACACCATTATTATAGCTTATTTAGTTTTAACCACCTACACATAATGAGAGGAGGAAGCGGCCGGGTAGGAGAAACGCGGGTTTTATGTGCGACTGTTTCTAATCAACGTTAGTTCTAACCGTCTCAAAAGAGAGAACGCGCGAGCTTGCGCTGGTTAAAAAAAAGACGGTAAAAAAAAAGAGGTGACACGCTGTGTTCTTTGTGATTGTGCGTCTAATTGCAAATTGTTGTGTGTATGTTTATACAGCCGGAAGTTAGTCTGCCTTAGTGGGCGTCTGGTGTCTCAGGTGTACATGAGCAATTTAGCCAGTGCGGTACAACCGCAAACCTGGGGTCTTTAACGTGCACCACGCAGTAGTGATACACGACCATACGCCGGTATGATGCTCTTCCACATCGAAACGGGCAGGGGCGGGGTGGGTTCTGCAGCGCGAGCTTTCGCTCCACGTGTTCCGAGCTGGTGTGCGCTAGACATGCACTCGGCCACCGATCGCCCCCCCCCCCCCTTATATAAGTATTTGAAGATCGACGATGGACGTCGATCGTCTCGAGGTAATGTAACGTAATAACATTATATAATTAATAAACATATTGAAGGACTGAACGACTCAATTTTTCAATTCTTGAATTGTAAATATGGCGGTAGCCTATTGTACTTACTGTTGATGAAGAGCAATATGAGGTGACGAAGTAATGATTAAATTATCAGGCTCTATAAGGACGACGATATTAGTGGGTGTCGAACCACAACGTACAGTGCCAGACTTGTTTCAAGTATCGTGTACCCAAAGACCTTTCTTCACCCGCAACAGAATATGGTAGAATCAATGAGGATGCTGCTTTACAACTGTACGTGGAACAGGAAAACTGCAATGTGCAGAAGTGCGGCTTATTCGTTAATATAAAGGACGGATTTCTAGCAGCATTCCCTGATTGACTACTTGGAACAAATGGCCTCATTGACGTAAATTGTCCCCGTTCCAAAAGATTCTTGAAGACTACTGAAACCGCAAAGGAGTATGAGGCGAAAAATAAGAAATAGGAGCCTGGTGTGAAAGGTCCAAATCACCACCATAGCCTCTACTACCAAATACAAGGGCAGTTACACAATACACAAAGAGAGTTTTGTGATTTCGTTATATTTACACTCAAGGGCATTGATATCCAACGTCTTCAGAGGGATGACACCTTCTTGTCAACCAACATAGAGCCTTTTTTACTCAAGTTTTACATGGAAGGCCCGACTTCCGCTGAAATTCCTCACGTACACAAGTTGTCCGACCGAATAATCTGCCATTACTCCCGATCTGGGAGTCTCTCGATCTTCATTCATGGCCATAGTATCATATGAGATCGAGCGGTGTGGCTTCTTCGTCCGCCGAACATATTGTTTCGGCGGGTGTTTTTACCGTGTAAAATGAAACCGTCGCGTGCTGCTGGAACAAGAACCTGGCGATTCTTCACTGAACTGCTTCTTCCGTAAGCTTCAATTAAGAGGGCTTTTTTCGTTTCGCACACCCACTGTTCTGCTTGCCCGTTAGTTGCAGGATGGTATGGTGCACTAATGTGATGCCTGATGCCATTTTTTTTTTTTTGGGGGGGGGGGGCTTGTTTATTTTATTTGAAGCAAGATTTGGCGCGTTATCAGAGAAAAGTATTTTTGATAGGGCAAAAGTAGGGAAAAGAGAGCGTAGAACGTCTATGACGCGTTTTTACGTCGTGGCAGGCATCGTGTAAACTTCCAACCACTTAGAGTACGCATCGACCATGACTCCGCAGATGCGGATACGTTTCGCCACCCACAGAGTGAAGAGTGGATCGTTTTCAGTTACAGTTCATGATGGCGCTGGACTCGAGGAAGCCTTCGACTCTTTCCACAAAGTTAGCTGATGTGCCAGCACTTTTGTCGAAAGTGGTAAGTGTTCGAAACGTCGACAACGTCGGTAGCCACGTGCTGTGCTTGACCCTGGACGCTTACCATTCGCTGAGAAGAAACTTGCTTGTTCGTCTGCCACGATTCGTCCGATATCAGGTCATCACCGCTACTCCATCTCCCGACAAAACAGGTCGTCATTGTCCGCATGTCCATAGTTAGCAATCACGTGAACTTATAAATTCCCATACGCTCATAACTTGCCGTCGCTAAACGCCGTTCATTCATAGCGTGTTCATTGCAAATAAACGTCTTCCTATTTATTCTGATGGTTTTCATCATACTCCTCCGAAGCTGTACTTACAACATTATATCGGTACTTTCGAAAATATTGCAACGGCGTTTGTTTTCTGGGAACTATAATGTAACAACCTTTACAAAATCTTCCGGATCCCATGAAACACAATATTTCGTTATGTCACTTTTCGGTCGTCATTATAATGGTGAGGTAAGTACCGTAAATTGCGAAGCAGTTTACTTGACGTCCGCTTCCACTGATGTCTTGGAAGATTGAGTCTACTGAGCGTGCATCCCTGCAGAAGTTTTCATTGAAAGAGTATTGACACGTCAATCAACAATTGATTCCTTCTTGGTAAGATTTATTGCGAAAGCCCGTGACAACCGCTGAACCGCATCTCCCTATATCAGAGAACAATTTATACAAAGCCTGAAATTCTCGCATACATTCGTTTGCTGGGCCACGCTATTGAGCCAGCTGAGCACAGCTGGCAGCGGCGCGAGCAAGGCCACGAGGGGAACGTGATGGTGCTCGAGCCATCCCACCGTGAACCAATGTTTCGGCCACCCCACGGGTGCG
Source organism: Ixodes ricinus (assembly GCA_037355805.1). Taxonomy (NCBI): domain Eukaryota; kingdom Metazoa; phylum Arthropoda; class Arachnida; order Ixodida; family Ixodidae; genus Ixodes; species Ixodes ricinus. Next base: position 23,263 of record JAZHYW010016968.1, on the reverse strand, counting down.
TGTCGCCATCTATTGGTTGAACTAACGCCTTGTTCAAGATGGCCGCCGTGGGACCGCAGCCTTAATAGGGTGAATATATTTTTTGCGATAAAATCTAGTATTCAGGTGTTAGTAGCATATAGATCGACCGACACACTGTTTACTAACAAGCCAACGTTTGCCCACACCAGCTGCGGGCACTGCGCGAGCACAGAAACCAGATTCGTGTGAGGTGAAGCTTCTGCGCATGCGCCGTGGCGACAGCAGCGCTACCGCAGAGGCGTGAAGTCAGAGCCGCGTGTCGGTCTATACAAAGAAACAGCCTTTGACAGGGGCTATCGCGCTTGCTCCTCTCATAGGCTGTCAGGGCCGCACCGACTCAGCGAAAAACAAAAGGAACGTCTTATCAACCAAATTTCATGGGAATGCTAGCGGAGTCGGGCCCACGTTCTCTCTTTCGTTTTACCCCGCCGAAACTGCTGAACTTCCCGGATGTGTGGAGAGGGCGCTGCGGTTGAACAAAATGGCGCCGCCCTGATAGGGCTAAATGGAATGGCATATTGGGTTCGGTCATCTTAGGTGACGTGAAACTTCTAGCGCCACTACCAAGGAGAGAGGAAATGTCAAGGATGTCAATAAACGTCAGGATCTACATAACCTACCGAATCTTACAAACTTCCCTGGAAACAATGCTGCGCGGCTATCATGGTATTGATTTCAATAATTTTATACCGTTTAAGATGCAAGAGGCGTGAAAGTAGTCAGCCTACTACGTTTCACGCAACGTAGTCTTCTCCTTAAATTATGGCAAATCTGTTGCTTAATTTATAAAAGAAACACTGGTCAGCACAACATAAAACTATAAAACATGTTGGAGGTTGACGGCCGTTCTCAACAATTGTGCCAAGCATGTAGCCACGAGGGTGGGTCAAGGGGCCCGGCCGACCCCTTCCTCCTCCCCCGAAAACCTCAGTTTTGCCGGGACCTCTCCCATTTATGGCGTTTCGCCATGGGCGTACGTGCCTGAATTGTGTGCAGCCTTTCGTCGCGCCGAGAATATTTCTAATTATTAGGGATGTCGCGAACCAGCCTAGGTTCGAATTCGAAAGGTTTCGATATTTTCGGACCGTACCAAGGTTCGACTTCGAAAAGTTCGTAACTTTCGAACACCGTGGAGTTTCGAGTTCGAAAAGTTCGAAGCTTTCACGGTTTCTAATAGTTCGGGTTCGAATATTTCGAATATATTTTTACTTGAGGTTCAATAAATTCGAAGACTTCGAATTTTCCTAACTTGAAATTCAGAGATTCGAAAATCTTGAATTTCTGGGGATCTGAAGCTCGAAAAAAGTCGAAGATATCTAATTTTTTTAATCTGAAGTTCGAAAATTTCGAAGATTTCTAATTTCTTTAGATTCGATATTCGAAAAATTTGAATATTTTGAATTTTTATAGACATGAAGTTTGAAAAATCGAAAATTTCGATGTCTTTCTACATGAAGTTCGAAAATTTCGAAAATATCGATTCTCTTTTAATGCTAAATTTAAAAAAAACACTTCGAAGTTTTTTAATTTCTTTTAAGTCCAAGTTCGCAAAGTTCGAAGTTCGGTTTTCATCTTCCTCCACAGTTTCAGTTTCAAAAAACGTTTTCACGCCCCACTGGTTTTTTACGAAATCAGGTTTAGAAAGCTTCGGGTGTGATAGACTGCACGAAGTTGGTCAGGCAATTAAATGAGACGACAAGTGTCCCGGATGTGCTGGAATATTTGCCAGTGCAGAGTGACGTGTGACCATAGATCAGTAATTGTGACCGCCAGCCCGGGGAGGGGGGGGCGTCTTTAACGTGCATCACGCAGTAGTAATCACACGAATGCACTGTTTTACGATACTCATCCAGTTCGAAACGGCCAGGATCGGGCAGGAGGTTGAGGCTCAGAAAAACCTTGAAGCGATCTCGCGAACTACCTCCCACCCCCTTGCACGCTGGTAGTAATCCGATCGAACGCCGCCCGAGTGACGCTGGCATATAGTAAGTTTAGTTTGTAATTGTTCTGGAGGTTTATTTTCCAGGACGGAGGAAACGCCGAGCAAAACTCACAGAAGCCGACACAACTCGAGGTCGAGGAGCGTTCTATTATACCAGTGGCGTCGGAAGAGGAAAAACGGGGAAAAGGAAGAAAGGAAGGGGGGGGGGGGGGGGCTCCCCCCCCCTTGATATCTCGGAATGTTAAAGAAAACAATACGGGAAAAGAGGGCGTGGTCGAGCTTATTTTAATCTGAAATTATGTATGCATATGTATAGCTACTGTCGCTCTTCACTGCATAAAAGATCGCGTAGATGGTCATGGTTAGAAACTCGTTGTCAGAAGGCACTACTCGTCACATGAATTCGTGGTTCGGAAGTTCAAAGCCATGTCTTTTCGAACTCAATAACTGTGCCATTGGTAAAAAAAAAAAATTAAACATAACAATAAATGCGAAAATAAAAAGCTGGAGAAAAAAAACTATCAAAGGGCGCCGGAAGTTTTGTATTCTTGCATATTCAGAGGCTCAGAACTTCGAAACAAGTTTCTCCTACCAAAATGTGTGCAGGCTAAAAGAAACACGTCCCAAAAACGTAAAGCAAAAAAAGTATCTTTTTTTTTTGTTTTAATGGGGTGCTGAACTTGAACAATATTAGAAATCTTCCCTCATGAGTTGATTTATTCCTCAACGTGAAAAAAACACTAAATACATTATTTTGTATTCTGCAGATGGCAATGATATGCGCTGTCTGTGGTGTTAATTTGAATGCGATACCTCAAACAATGTAGACAAAAAAATTACCAAGTTTAGAGCATAATTGCCCATAGATACATGTTTGGACATTTCTTTGAAACTCATCTTGAATGACAATAATCATATCTTAAGACGACACTTACCTAGGCTAGACATAGATTATTCTTAAGAAGTTCGACATCTCACCATAAATAGCTTCGGCTATAGCGTGCTTCAAATATGGCACAAACGACAATCGTCAAAAACCCGTCGTCCTTCCTCGCTCCTTCGAGAATTTGTTACTTTAAAACTAAGTATGCCAGAAAATTGTGTCTTTTGCAAGAATGCAACACCGCATGTGAAAATTCGAAAAAAATAAAAAGACGAATGTACCTCACTGCTTGAATCCAAATGAAACCGCCCGCCGGTCTTTCGAAGTTCGAAGAACTTCGAAAGACCGGCAATAAGTCGAAACTTCAATTTTACTCTTAAAGGTCGATGTTCGTCGAAATTTTGACTATTCAGGGTGCGAAAGTTCGAAAGTTTTCGAATTGTCTAGATAAGTAAGTCGAAAGTTCGAAAATTATCGAATTTCTTTGCGTAGGAAGTTCGAAAGTTCGAAAAGCTTCGAATTTGTTAGTCTATCAAGTTCGAAAGTTCGACAAGCATCGAATTTCGCAACGTTATAAATTCGAAAGTTCGAAAAGGATCCAATTTTTTGCGTAATAAGTTCGAAGGTTCGGAAAACATTGCACTTCTGAACGTGCAAAGTTCGAAATTTCGGAAAGCGTCGAACTTCTCAGTTTAACAAGCTGGAAAATTCGACTTCTGTCGAATTTTTATATAGAAAGGTCGGAAATTCAAAATCTTTCGAACCGCTTGATTCGATCATCGAAACTTCGGTTCAAAAAAAGTTCGCGGCATCCCTACTAATTATACACGAGTGAAATAATTTTGTTCAGTTTGTAGGCTTTAACCGAGCTAAAACTTCACGTACATAGACAAATTCAAAGCAAAATAGATATAATGCCTGTGTTTCTGACCCTATATAACAGTTGCTTATACTTGAAATCCAAGACACAAATTTTGATTGTAAACATCTAATTATTATATGGTCATATTATAACCTCCACATTTTTAGTCAATATTCTGTCGAAAACGCATCGTACAAACCTTTTTTTCTTTCGATTAGCCTATGTAAAGGTAGCTTAATCGCAAGCTTTTTGGCGCACGGCGGAGTACTGACTTTACAGGGGCAAAAGGCAGGCCGAATACGGAAAGTCTCGAGGAATAAAAAGTACTAAATAAAATACCGAAATTTTAAATGCGGCGTGTGCTAGCAGTCGGCAGCTATTATATACCTTCGGAACATTACGATTCTTCATTTCTGGGAGAAGAAATTCAAAAATTTTTGTCAAAGTAGCCCAGAGGACCCAGTGCAAAAATGTTAAGTCGGGCCCAGGAATAAAAAGTATACAATCCTGAGGTTCAAGTAGGTATGAAATAAGAACGTATTAGTGCCCTCTATAGATATCCCGGGGAAATTAAGGGTTTCTGCAGTAGTTTGGCTGAAATTATCATTTTACTCCGTTTTGCTGAGAATAGCCAAGAGAGGGCGCAAGGTGAGCTTGTCCCGGAATGCTGGGGATGTATGGGAGAGGAACATTGGAAGGTGATGTGGTCTTTACTTTTTTAACAAAAAATAAACTTGGTAATTTATGTCATCATCTTCACATTAAACATACTGCCTTATTGATAATAACCCTTCAGCTCTGATGTGTTACGGGACCCTATCAGTCCTTCAAACACCTTCAGCCTATCAGAACCTTCAGCCCTTCAAACTCCTTCAGCCCTTGAGACACTTCAGCCTTTCAGACCCTTCAGGGTTTAGACATCGAAATGACTGTGAATCATATACCAAAATGCAGTTGCTTCAAACGTTATTGAAGGTTTATTTAGTTTTACATAGATGTTGAAACTCGGAAACACGATAAGAACCGGTGTGTACACAAGCCCGAGCACAAGCACCTGTAGACAGAAGCGATCGGACCGAATTGCGGCAACCGAGTTCTTTCTCGCCAAAACAATTTTTGGCACTCACAACGTCTCTGGGTAAATTCCTGATATGCACGGTAGTTCAACTCTTAAAACCGAGCGCGCGTAACACACACAAACACTGCCAGTAACACATTTAGCGAAAACCACGAACGCGAAAACAACATGCGCCGACATTGAAAACCTTTAAGGCCCTGTCACACTGAGGCAACAGTTGGACAACTCTATCCGGCAACACGGGGAAGTCGTGTTGCCGGCGACCCTGTCACATCAAGGCAACAACAACAGTCGGGCAACATGTTGCTGCCGCCCGGCAACAGTGTTGCCCGATTTGTTGTCCGACAACCCTGTCACACCGCGCTGACGGCGAGGACAACACGCGGAATACTCCGCCATCTTGATTGTTTACCTTCGTTCGTGTCCGGCGCGGCGTCGCTGGAAATGTGACTCTGCAAAGTGCTAGTGCGTTCGAAGGGCCGGAAATTACTACAATACGACATCATCCAGTGATTGTGATTAGAAAACTTGACACGGGGAGTATTTTCCGCTCTTTATTTTATCGCAATGTGCTTCATTCGCTGACAAAGCAGATAGCCCTAACCGAGGAAAGTGACATCGCTGATATATGTTCGGGATTTACGCCACCGTATGAAGTGTTTCTGCCCGGTTCTTTCTTTCGTGCAATTCCTATTTCTTCTGTAAAATTGAGTTAACACCAGCAGTACCCCAAAGCGTCTTTTGTAGCGTGATGTTGAACTGAACAGACGGCTTTGACTGAACTGACAGTGCTTCAAAACAGCGACACTGACACGATCGGCCTTGATAACAATCGGTGGAATAAATATTTTTCAACGCTGTTCATTTGCCTACCGCCTGCTATGTCATCGCTTCATCCGCCAAAACGTCCTGGGTATTTTTAAAACAAATCAGGTGCCTGGTAGCGGCTGGTTCCAAGTTCCAAGCATCAACAATCATGATCAGAGTGGTCGTTTTAATGCTTCGATATTTTATTCTTTGGTTTTCTGGATTATTTTTATTATACTTTATCAGCGGGTGAGTAGGCATGCTATTTTATTTAATTATCAGTAATGTCAGCTGGTCTCTCGGCAGTTTTAATTTCAAAACCAGTGAACGTTCACGACCGTAGCTGTGAACATTTCGAAAATCGCTTTCCGTAAGCAAAAACATTAATAAAAAAATTTTAGCTGCACGCCAGCCCTAATTATTGTTAAATAACGTTTTCCAAGCCTTTATTTGAGTAAGACGTTATTGATAGGGGACTAACTCTACCATCGAAGCTATCTATGTTGTCGTGTTGCCGGCCCGAAATTCGCTCAGCCAGCGATCAGGGCAACACACGTTGTCCAACACGAGTTGCTGCTGTTTTTGTTGCCGAAAGCTGTCATACCGAGGCAACATTTTAGTTGTCGTTCGTGTTGTCGTGCTGTTGCCGCGATGTGACAGGTTTGTCGGACAACACGGGGAGCGAGCAACAAGTTGCCCGACTGTTGGACGACGTGTTGTGTTGCTGTTGCCGTCGTGTTGCCTCAGTGTGACAGGGCCTTTAGCAAACCGCTGCCGCATTCCGATACCGCGCAACCCGCCATTACCGGAAGTGGATCTGCGTTCGCAAAGCGGTTGCGAACGCGGATCCGCTTCCAGTGTGAATGAGCGGTACCGGGCCTTTGAAGCACGCTTTAAGCACGTGCCCCGCGGCCACGGTATTACCCGGGCGCGCGCTTAAAATCATGCTTCAAAGGCTCCGGTAGTGCGGTACTCGGAACGCGGCAGCGGTTTGCTAAAAGTCCCTATTGACAAAATCCCGAGCACGGTCACGGTGTCCTCCTGGTGCCGTCGTGGTGGCGTCCCCGGCGTCTTTTACGCTCGCTGGACGATCGTTGCCACCGCGCGATACAAAATGGCCAAGCGATTGTTGGCTCCGGTGCATATATCCTGAAGTAACAAAATGAGAGTTGGTCTAATTGGGAGAAGTTAAACATCGTGCAGGTGTAACAGCGTTTAACAACGAGGACTAAGAAAAGGAACACACAACACAGGACGAGCACTGATTTCGCAACTAAATGTTTAATAGTGACAACAGAAAACAGAAAAATATAAAGGCACCACTCAACCACGCATGTGACACCCAAACCGACTCGTCACAAAGGGCTTGAGCTATCAACGCATCACTTGCCCCCATTCATAGTCAAAAAACGCATTTCTTTTTCCGATAATGCCACCGATGGCTTGCTGACACATTACGGCTCCATAATTAAGAATGACACAGCGCTCGTCCTGTCTTGTGTGTACCTTTTCGTAGTCCTCGATGTTACGCGCTGTTACACCTCCATCATTCATATATCCCGAAGGATCAAATGATCTCTCCCAAAGAGCCTTTAAATTTATTTTGATATATCACGTATCTTTCTTTTAGAAAGATTGCGACGAACCCCAAAGATTTTTAAAAAGAACTATGACGGACCTCTAACCCACTCAGAACTTTTGTAAGGATATGTCAGGCCTCTGAGACAACTTCCACGGACATCTCAGATCTCTCAAAAGAATGCCTTTTTCGACCACAATGTGCGGAGAAGTAAAAAAAACACCATCTTCCCAAGGGGAACCATGGGGTGATGCGGAGCATCGTGTTGGTTCCGAGGAAAGAGTCCAGTTGCGTGCTGACGTCGAGAGATGGCGCCACCGACTGCCCTAAGCGTAACCCCCTACGCGAGCCTTCGTCGCGGCTCGCGGCAGAGAAACTTGGAACGCTCGCCGCTCGCCGTTTATTTTTTTTTTCACACTTGAAGGAAAGGAGACTAGAGGACGAGAGTTGCGCGTGCGCGCGCGGTGTAGTAGAAGCGAACGCACGCGCAGTGCACGCAGCTGGTAGAGAGAGAGCGGAGAGAGTAACGCGCAGCTGTTGGAGAGAGGGAAGGAGGAGAGTTGCGCGTGCGTAGTGTGAGTGCGGACTACAAGGCCGCGGGACATGGACCCGAGCAGAGATGCTCCGCATCTAAACGATAGTTGTTGCACGTTGGCGCACCTCAGGATACTCACGTCGCTGTGTAAGCCTCCTGTGCTACGCGCTGTCGTAAATGGGGATCCCAACGTCGCCGTGTACGCGCCTTGGCTTCGTGCTGTCGTACCCTAGGATCACCACGTCGCTGTTTACGCACAGCACTGAGACATGAATAACCAACTCTGGGGTAAGTTGAAATTGTTGCTCGGCTGACTTACTCGAATGTCGCGGATTCGGGGACCTAGTTTGATTTTGAACTGGTCGGAAACAGAGCAACGATATACATCCCGACAATGCGCCACGCGTTCAAGAACTGTTTGCTCAAGAAACTTTGTTTCCCAATCTCCTAATATTGTGCATATATGCATTTTTTTCACGAGTACCGACTCCCAATCTTCTTTTATATATATATTATTATATATATATATATATATATATATATATATATATATATATATATATATATATATATATATATATATATATATATATATATATATATATATGCTGTGTTTCACCACTCCAAAAAGTATACAGCTGTATTTCAGCATTATTCAGCAAAATAGACCTTTACAAAATCGTGAAATGATGCATGGATTATGCAAGCCGCCATTAGTTTGTCTCATCGCTTCCGGCCCATGATTGGTTGCGAGTTTATATCGAGAACCGATGCAGCACTCGTATGAAATGCGAGTGCATTTCGTCGGCCTGGTCGACGGTTCTGAAAAAACGGCATTGCGCCGCTTTTTCTCAAAACGGCGCCCAAGCCGCCGTTTTGTCCGGCCTCTCGTTGGTAATCTGTGTGGGAGCGACTAGAGCACTATATGGCTCCTTCGGAGCAGAGTAGCGCAATATTGAACGCCATCCCTCCGCGACTAGCACGCGAGCGTCGCCGGAGGTTCCAGCTCCGGCCAGAAATGCATGGGGAACGTGAAAAAATCGTTGTTTTCTTCAATATTGTGGGGATGAACGGAACGACAATAGTTTTTGACATAATATTAGAAAATTCTAAAATAATTCCCGCTAAGTTGTGTGTTACGTAAGGATTGCCTGAGCGGCATTATGCAGCAGACGACGCGGCGACGTCACACCGTTCACGTGACCCGCTCCGGCCAACCCAAAAGCCCATCTCCGCTGCGTACAAAAATCATCTGCTTCAAACGCCATGGCCTTGGAAATTGCTTTCTCAATATTTTCACACACATCCGATATTATGAAAACTTTGATAGTGTTTAGTGCTCTACCAACTCCCCGACAGACTAAAAGTGTGAACTCGGCGTTTATTTTTTAATCAGCCGTGTTGCGTCGATCGACATGTGTTCTCCCATAGAGCGGGCCGCCTCCTGGAACCCTAAGTACCATCTGACTCGCGCCGAGCTGCTCTGTCGGCCATGTTGTCGGCAAAACACACGGATCAAAAGATTGCGCTACTCTGCTCCGAAGGAGCTGTAGAGTGCTCCAGGCGCGACACGGGACGCCTTTTTCGGAGGTCAGTACGGGGCAGAGCAAGGGGGCAGTGTAGTAGGGTGGTCCAAGTCACCAGGCTCGATCTAAAATGGATCGTAAAAATCGACGCCTGCACGTAGCAATCTAAACTTTTCGTCAAAAGTGTATTTGACATGTCGGTTTTTTCTTGTAAAATTACAAAGCGTAGTCCTCTTTTAGTAAAAAACAGGGCCAAAAAACTTGCCAGGGTCTATGGCGGGCGGCGACCCAGACGATCAAGTTCAGTAGCGGGGTTTGTTTGGCGTTCGTTTTGATAGATGGCGTCGGGAGCAGCGCCTGAAGGTGCAGCCGATTAGCGAAAGAAAGCAGACGACACGCAGATGAAATCCGTTGGCAGCAAAAGCGCCGTCGTTATGCAGACACGTTTTCTTTTACTTTTATTTTTTCAACCGAAGGTACATTTTAAAAAGATTATGTTCATTTTAATAAACCACGGTGGTCGCGAGCCGTCGCGATCAAGGCCTTAGTCGCGATAAGGAGGTAGCGCCATCTATTAATACGACCGCCAAACACACCCCGCTACTGGACCCCTGTCGTCTGCGTTGCTGCCCGCCGTAGACCCTGGCAAGTTCCTTGGCCTTATTTTTTACAGAAAGAGAGCTACGCTTTGTAATTTTACAAGAAAAGAACCAACCTGTGAAATACACCTTTGGCGAAAAGTTTAGATTGCTACGTGCAGGCGTCGATTTTTACGGTCTATTTTAGATCGAGCCTGGTGACTTGGACCACCCTATACCTTGACGTCTTTGACGTCATGTCCGGTTTTCGTCAAAATAGAGCTATTTGTACCTATTTTGTTACCTTGACATCTTCACCCCTTCACCACCTTCACTCCACGCACTCCTCCGGAGTATGCTCCCAGCTCGCTGCTCCGGAAGTGAACACAACTGTCATAGTTGGTAAAAGACGGCCCATGCCAGTCGTTTGCAAAGTGACGTAGATGGAAACAAATCGCCGCGGCATTTTTCGCGACCTCGAAGATGCAGGAGCGAGCTGACGTTAAAAAAATATACGTTTCAACTACTAACGATAGCACGCTGGGATTCCATTTCCCATGTATTTTGTCAATAAAGGCAACGTGGGCGTTATTTTGTTTACATGCCACTACTAGAAGCTCGTTACATGGCACGTAAACAGCGTCTCGGTAAGGACTCGCGGCCCGGGCCCAAGGAAGGCTCTACCTCGCCCCCCCCCCCCCCCCCCGGATCTCACCAAGGGGGGGCACAAGCCCCGATGCCTTCCCCCCCCCCCCCCCCGAAGTCTACGCCCGTCGGAGCGGGCGCGCGTCGTTTGATCGGAGTGCTTCGGGACCGATCTTTTACGATTACCACTCGATATTGACGTGACATTCGGCAAAGAAAGGTGGGACCGGCATTGCGTAGCTCCAACGAACTGTTATAGCTCTGACAGTGACGTACAAGGCAACCTGCAATGGCAGTTTGGCGCGACACGTTGCGCCATCTAGCGGCTGCGAAATAAAGAAATCCGGGTAGGCCAGCCTGCGGGGCTGGCTGGGCGGGCGCATCCAGAAACCGCGCGCGAACGTTGCGTTACGGATCGGCGTGAGCTTAGCGAGTTTTTGGAACCGTTTTTCGTAGAAAGTAAGTCCCAACTTCACGTCTCTATGACCTTCACCGGGTTCCTGTAACATCTCGCCCACTCCTAGTTCCCCCCCAAAATAAACGTTGCTACCGCTACGTGAAAGACGGCCGCTGTGTCGCGAAGGTGACTCAAGCGACTCAAGCGTCAAACTCTTCACCGCTTCCTTTCGAGATCTCGGGAAAGCGACACGGCGACAGGAAGCGGACGGCCGCAGCAAGCGACGCATCAAGCAAGCAGAATTTACAGCAACCGCCGGGGGGAAGCGAATCGCAAGTATACGCGCAGGCTTGAAGGTGGACATCACGAACTCGTTTGGCAGACCCCTCGGCGAAATAACATTATCTACACAAGTTCTATTACGAGTCAGCTTCGACAGCCTCACAGGGAAATACGATAGGAACCATCGGCGCCGAATGATTGCCACGCCGTGACGTCGAGAATCGGACTGATCAGGTGCTCGAGCTAAGAGCGCCCGTCGGCCTGTTCCGGCACTCCTAACGCCGTTCGGCACGCGGTCGCAACCAAAACCTTCCAAACCTGCAGAGTTTTCAAATATGGATGATTGCAGGCCAGTGCCAAGTCAGAGCCAGCAACCAAATTTAATGCTGAGTCTGGTAACAAATGTGACGCGCAAGAGCGCAGTGATGCTAAATGCAGTTCTTTAGAAAGCGCCCGTGCGTGCGCGTAACATCCTTTCCTTACACGCACACCTTTGTCGCCTCGTCGCCTTTTTACACCATCAGGCCGCAATGTGCGCACGGTCCTGCAGCATGCAGAGTATGGTTCTAATTACCCTACGCCTTATTCTAGTGCATGCTGGAGACGGTCGGCGCGCCGAAGAGGACGCGCCGAGCGCGTGCGCGTGCCAGCTGAAGAAAGAGGAAGAGCGTGCTGCACGAGGCTGGGGCCGCAGGAACGATAGATCCGACTTGGCTGGTCTGGCTTCCAGCGTGCCTCAATGGCTTCGTTCAGGGTGATGCCACCCTTTGTAGTACCCGATGCCGACAGCACGCGCTCACAGAGAAAATACAAAAGAAATCGCCGGAAACAAAATGTCCGTCCGTAGCACAGTCAGCGCCACGAGCGCGTGCAAGGGCACGCTAACTTTCACGTGACTTCAGAACAAAAAATAAAAAGAAGAATTGAAACAAGATGGCCAGATGTCATCGCCGCTAAGGCGCATGAAGGCACCCTAGTCTGCGCCCAATGGAGAATTCCACCAGCTGAGGTTCGGTTCAGTGACCGGTGGACGGCGAACCCTGACCATATCCGGCCTAGTCAACGACGATCCCGGAGTGGTTCTGCAGCGAGACTCTGGGCTGTACAGAAGCCCGGAACAGCTAGCCTACGCAGCACTGGCGCGGGGGAGGACGATCCACAGGCCCGGTCACGGGCTCCTGACTGTGAGCTCTTGAACGACGGGCGACAACTAGGGTCGGCGGGTCCGACTGCCGGCTTCCCAGAAGGCGGGGCAACCGGGATGTACAATAAACCCATTCGGCAGCCTCTCTCGTTGTGTGGTGTCACTTCCTGGGAGACGGGGCAAAGCCCAGACCGATCGAGGCGGCAAGGCCAGGAAAAGACAACTCAAACTGAGTGTCCGTAATGATCCCACTCTAGAATATTTCTCTAAGACACTTGGACCTATCAAGGCTCCTCGATGGTCTCAAAAAACCGCGATAAAAGAACCAGGGGGAGGGACGCGCAGGTGCACACGGGGACTGCTAAAATCGGGGTCGCCGCCGCCCGCAACGGCCCGACGGGCAGATTGGCCGCCCCAGTAAACAGAGACGCCTTCCGCTTGTGGCGCTGAATGCAGGCCTCGTGGCGCCGCCTGGCCATTGCCGGCTGCCTATAAAAATGGCATACCAACAACGAAAGTGCACATACCGTGTTGCGAAGGTAATCCATACGGCGTTTATTTCGAGGCTCCAGTGATCACACAAAACAAGGAGATAGAATCGACGAGTTCCTTTTTCGACGACAGCGTTCGTCACCGCCGCCTCGGAAAAACAAGCGAGATGACAAGAGGAAGAGATTGACCCCTTAATCCAAAATCGAGGTCAGCAATCAAACTATGATACGGGAAGGGTCCAGCAAGGGTCGCGCGGGCGCGTGTATTCAGCAAGCCAGCCGGTCGTGAGCAGACGGTCTTGGCCAAGGACCGTCGAAGCAACGCTGCGCCGGGTCGGAAAGTGCCTGGGCTAGGCACTCCGACTCGGTCACTAAGATGCCCGCAGCAGACGACGAATGCAAGAAGTATGTCGTCTCGCCGCACGCCGGCCGGCCAAGCCGGGGCCGTCGCTTGAATCGTGCGAATAAAGACGATATTCGTATTGTTCATCGCATTTGTTTGAAATATAATGAGTTTCAGACACTTTTTAAGAATTCATAGTGGGGTGCGATGCAAAATATGGTTTACCGAAAATCCGGGCGTCGATCGGGATGATCGTCTGCTAAAAAGATCGCATTGCACCCGTGAGAAAAGCACTTCAGGCGGGCGGTTGAGATCCCAAATTTTGTTTGCGGACCTCGCGCTATGCGAGGGTGCTTCATATACCTGGTTGTAACCATCGCGTGGAGATTTCGCAGTTTCTTCACTTCAAAAGACCAAAGCGCGAAAAAACTGAATAAAAAAACATAAGGTGAGTTTATTACAGATTGTATTCGCATCGCGGGTTCGATGAGACTTCCGTGAACAACGCGACGACAGCGCCGAAGAAAAAAAGTAAAAATATTTTCAAACCGCGACAGACAAGGCAACCTTTGGGTAACCTGAGTCCGCGAATATGCACCACTGGGGCGGATTTATCTCGGCTGGCGGCTGATGAGCTGCGATGCCGCCCCAGCCGGTGAAGGCATCGAAGTCGTTACCGTAACTTACCTGCAATAGACGGTTTGATTTGACGGCATTCGTCCCCTGCCAGTTGGTTCGTGAAAAAATTATCTATTTTCCCGAGGGGAACCGCAGCAGGCAACGCGACAACATCATCCACTGATTTCTTGGCCGTCGGACGGGCTGGGCGGTGGACGCGAGCGTCGAGAGCCGTCCAGCACAATGACACAGCCGCGGGGTTGCGGGAAAGCCCACCCGCACTGGAAAGCTCTGGCGTGGCGCCGCGACCCGCGCGCCGCAAGGCTATCCCTCCTTTCGCCTCCTCCGGGAAACGCGCGCCACCGCTGCTTATATTCACACTTGGAGGCAGAGGAGACTAGAGGAGGGGACGGGCCCGCATGCGCGCGCGGTGTGAGTCAGAAGCGAGCTACGCACGCGGAGTGCACTGCACAGAGTAGAGGAGAGGCGGAGAGAGTAACGCAGCCGTTGGAGAGAGGAAGGAGGAGAAGTTGCGCATGCGTAGTGCGAGTGCGGACTACGACGCCGCGGGACATAGACCCGAGCAAGAGATGCTACGCATCTAAAACGCATACGCGGATGTCTCTACGACTAACAAGACACCTTGCTTAATTGTCGACAATTCAAAGAAGACGTTCGCTGCAACAGAGGCCAGCAAATCTATCGTGTCGTTTGGTTGCCAAAGAAGCGGAGGTAATACTTCAAAAATGGCTTTCATCGTTGCAGTACGATACCGAGTCGACAAGAACATCTTCATAATTCAATATCAAGAAGTTAGGTTGCTTGCAAAAAATTATTTGTAAGCAAGCATCTAGCCTCATGTGGAGTTCCATGCGTTAGTGCATAGCAACGCCCCTAGCAACGGTTTGTTTGGACCTAGACGCCATGTTGTGACGTCATCACTTACGGAGTCAATTGTATATTGAAATATACAGGATGTTTTAAGCTTTTGACAGATTGCTTTTAAAAGTCATGAATGTTTACCTCTATGCGTTTTGGTGCAGGTGAGTTATACGGCCAGGAGTATATTATAGTCGTAACTATCAGTCGGCTAATCATATGAGTTGTTTAATTAACTTACCTGTTGCATTAGATATATGATTCCAATTATAAACTTGCTAAGCATCATAGACAAATCACTAACCTAGCAATGTAACTGAACGTAAAGGTTGATTTTTAAAAGAAGGCATGTTAGGTTAGTGGTTGTCTATGATGCTTAGCAAGTTTATAATTGGAATCATATATCTATTTTAACTAATTAAAAGTTAATTAACAACTCATACTTAATTAGCCGACTGATAAAGTTACGACTATAATATGTCCTCCTGGCCGTATAACTCACCTGCGCAAAACGCATAAGTGTAACATTCATGACTTTTTAAAAGCAATCTGTAAAGCTTAAAAAAAACATCCTGTATATTTCTAATATATCCCCAATTGACTCCGTAAGTGATGACGTCACAACATGGCGTCTAGGTCCAAACAAACCGTTGCTAGGGGCGTTGCTATGCACTAACGCATGGAGACTCCACATGAGGCTAGATGCTTGCTTACAAGTAAGTAAATAATTTTTTTGCAAGCAACCTAACTTCTTGATATTGAATTATGAAGATGTTCTTGTCGACTCAGTGTCGTACTGCAACGATGAAAGCCATTTTTGAAGTATTACACTCCGCTTTGCTTTGGCAGCAAAACGACACGATAGATTTGCTGGCCTCTGTTGCAGCGGGCGTCTTCTTTGAATTGCGTCAGTAAACGAGTGACAAAAACAGGTGCATCACCATGGTCGTAGAGGCCTCCGCAGTAGTGCGTTTTAGATGCGGAGCATCTCTTGCTCGGGTCTATGTCCCGCGGCGTCGTAGTCCGCACTCACACTACGCATGCGCAACTCTCCTCCTTCCCTCTCTCCAACAGCTGCGCGTTACTCTCTCCGCTCTCTCTCTCTCTACCAGCTGCGTGCACTTCGCGTGCGTCTCGCTTCTACTCACACCGCGCGCGCATGCGCAAACTCTCTCCTCCTCTAGTCTCCTCTCCTTCAAGTGTGAATATAAGCAGCGGTAGCGCGCGTTCCCCCGGAGGAGTGAAAGGAGGATAGTTTTGGGCGCGCGGGTCGCAGCGCCACGCCAGGGCTTTCCAGTGGGGTGGGCTTTCCCCGCAACTCTGCGGCTGTCGTGTGCTAGCGTTTCTCGGCCGCTCGCGTCCACCGCAGCCCAAATCCGGCCGGCCAAAAGAAATCAGTCAAGAAGGGAATAAATTAGTTACGATCCGCGATGCTGCATCACCCCATGGTTCCCCTCGGGGAAAATGGTGTAATTTTTTTTTCTGCGAAGAACCCAGCTTAGCTACGAGGGGTGAAAATGCAGTCAAATCAAACCACGTCATGCAGATAAGTTACGATGACGACCTGAATTGCATTACCGGCGTATGCAGGCCAGCATGAAAAACAAATCGTACGCCGTCGAGGTAAGTCGCTTGTTGTTATTATTATTGTGGTTGTCAGGTTATTAAAGAATTGCATGTCTATCGCGATTTCGCAGTATTTTGCTTTTTTTTTCTTGGTATACATTAAAGTCCGTGGACGTGCTCTTTTGGTGAAGATCTCCATCGAACCCGCGATGCGAATACAATCTGTAATAAACTCACCTTATGTTTTTTATTCAGTTTTTCGCGCTTTGGGGTCTTGCGGAAATCTGAAGAAACTGCAAGAATCTCTCTCCACGCGATGGTTACAACCAGGTATATGAAGCACCCTCGCATAGCGCGAGTCCGCAAACAAAATTTGGGATCTCAACCGTTCGCCTGAAGTGCTTTTCTCACGGGTGCAATGCGATCTTTTAGCAGACGATCATCCCGATCGACGCCCGGATTTTCGATAAACCATATTTTGCATCGCACCCCACTATGAATTCTTAAAAGTGTCTGAAACTCATTATATTTCAAACAAATGCGATGTCAGAATATCGTCTTTATTCGCACGATTCAAGCGACGGCCCCGGCTTGGCCGGCCGGCGTGCGGCAGACGACATACTTCTTGCATTCGTCGTCTGCTGCAGGCATCTTGAGGGACCGAGTCGGAGTGCCCAGCAGGCACTCCGACTTGCGCAGCGTTGCTTCGACGGTCCTTGGCCAAGACCGTCTGCTCACGACCGGCTGGCTTGCTGAATAAAACACGCGCCCGCGCGACCTTCTGGACCCTTCCCGTATCATAGTTTGATTGCTGACCTCGATTTTGGATTAAGAGGTCAATCTCTTCCTCTTGTCATCTCCTTGTTTTCCGAGGCAGCGGTGACGAATGCTGTCGTCGAAAGGAACTCGTCGATTCTATCTCCTTGTTTTGTGTGATATGGAGCTCAAATAAACGCCGTATGGATTACCTTCGCAACACGGTATGTACACTTTGTTATTGGTATGCCATTTTTATAGGCAGCCGGCAATGGCCAGGCGGCGCCACGAGAGTACTGCATTCAGCGCCACAAGCGGAGGCGTCTCTGTTACTGGGGCGGCCAATCTGCCCGTCGGGCCGTTGCGAGCGGCGGCGACCCCGATTTCAGCAGTCCCCGTGTGCACCTGCGTCCCTCCCCCTGGTTCTTTTATGCGGTTTTTTGAGACCATCGGGAGCCTTGATAGGTCCAAGTGTTTAGAGAATATTCTAGAGTCGTCATTCGGACACCAGTTTGAGTTGTCTTCACTACTTGTGGCCGCCCGATCGGTCTGTGCTTCGCCCGTCTCCCAGGAAGTGACACCACACAACGAGAAGGCTGCGAATGGGTTTATTGTACATCCCGGTTGCCCGTCTTCGAGAGCCGGCAGTCCGGACCCGCCGACCCTAGTTGTCGCCCGTCGTTCAGAGCTCACAGTCGGAGCCCGTGACCAGGCCTGTGGATCGTCCTCCCCACGCCAGTGCTGCGTAGGCTAGCTGTTCCGGGCTATCACAGCCAGAGTCTCGCTGCGGAACCACTCCGGGATCGTCATGGACTAGGCCGGTATGGTCAGGGTTCGCCGCTTCCACCGGTCCTGATCCGAACCTCGCTGGTGGAATTCTCCGAGCTTCGCCATGGGCCAGACCAGCCAGAACGGATCTATCGTTCCTGCCCGGCCCCAGCCTCGTGCAGCACGCTCTTCCTTTTTCTTCGCCGGCTGGCCCCCGCTCGCGCCTCGCTCGGCCGTCCTCTTCTTCTCCCGACGTCCCACACACTAGAATAAAATTTGGGTAATTAGAACCATACTCTGCATGCTACAGAACCATACGCACATTGCAAAGCCTGGTGTAAAAAGGCGACAGGCAACAAAGTGTACGTGTAAGAAGGATATTTACGCTTCGCACGAGCTTTTTCTAAAGAAAAACTTTAGCATCCTGCTTTCTGCACGCCGTCACATTTGTTACCAGACTCAGCATTAAATTTGGTTGCTGAAACAAACAAAACTTTGTGCTACAATATCCACTATTTGAAAACTCGCAGGTTTGGAAGGTTTTGGTTGCGACCACGCGTGCCGAACGGCATTAGGAGTGCCGGAACGGGCCGACGGGCCTTTCGCTTGAAGACCTGATCGCCCGATTCTCGACGTCACAGCGAAGCAACAATCGACCCGATTGTTCCTATCGTATTTCCCTATGTGGCTGTCAAAGCGACTCGTAATACAACTTGTATAAATTTGTTATTTTGCCGAGTAGTCTGCAAAACGAGTTCGTCCGACCACTTTCCAAGCCTGCACATATATTTGCGTTCACTTCCCCCAACAGTTTCTGTAAAATTCACTTACTTGATGCGTCGCACTGCAGTAATCCACTTCTGTCGCCGTGTCGCTTTCCCAAGATCTCGAAGGGAAGCGGTGAAGTTTGACGCTTGAGTCACCTTCGCGACTGTGGCCGTCTTTCACGTAGTAGTAGCAACGTTTATTTTTTGGGGGAACTCTAGGAGTAGTCGAGATGTTACAGGAACCCGGTGAGGTCATAGAGACGTGAAGTTGGGACTTACTTTTACGAAAAACGGTTCCAAAAAAGCTCACGCCGATCCGAAATGCAACGTTCGCACGTGGTTTCTGGATGCGCCCGCCCGCAGCCCCCGCAGGCCTGGCCTACCCAGTTTCTTTATTTTGCAGCCGCTAGATGGCGCAACGTGTCGCGCCAAACTGCATTGCAGGTTGCCCTGTACGTCACTGTCGAGCTATAACAGTTCGTTGGAGCTACGCAATGCCGGTCCCACCTTTCTTTGCCGAATGTCACGTCAATATCGAGTGGTAATCGTAAAGTCGGTCCCGAAGCACCTCGATCAAACGCGCGCCCGCTCCGACAGGCGTAGACTTCGGGGGGGGGGGGGGGGAGGGGCATCGGGCATTGTGCCCCCTTGGTGAGAGTCGGGGGGGGGGGGGCGGGGTAGAGCCTTCCTTGGGCCCGGGCCATGATCCTTACCGAGACGCTGTTTACGTGCCATGTAACGAGCTTCTAGTAGTGGCATGTAAACAAAATAACGCCCACGTTGCCTTTATTGACAAAATACATGGGAAATGGAATCCCAGCGTGCTATCGTTAGTAGTTGAAACGTATATTTTTTAACGTCAGCTCGCTCCTGCATCTTCGAGGTCGCGAAAAATGCCGCGGCGATTTGTTTCCATCTACGTCACTTTGCAAACGACTGGCACGGGCCGTCTTTTTACCAACTATGACAGTTGTGTTCACTTCGGAGCAGCGAGCTGGGAGCATACTCCGGAGGAGTGCGTGGAGTGAAGGTGGTGAAGGGGTGAAGATGTCAAGGTAACAAAATAGGTACAAATAGCTCTATTTTGACGAAAACCGGACATGACGTCAAAGACGTCAAGGTATAGGGTGGTCCAAGTCACCAGGCTCGATCTAAAATAGACCGTAAAATCGACGCCTGCACGTAGCAATCTAAACTTTTCGCCAAACGTGTATTTCACAGGTTGGTCTTTTCTTGTAAAATTACAAAGCGTAGCTCTCTTTCTGTAAAAAATAAGGCCAAGGAACTTGCCAGGGTCTACGGCGGGCAGCAACGCAGACGACAGGGGTCCAGTAGCGGGGTGTGTTTGGCGGTCGTATTAATAGATGGCGCTACCTCCTTATCGCGACTAAGGCCTTGATCGCGACGGCTCGCGACCACCGTGGTTTATTAAAATGAACATAATCTTTTTAAAATGTACCTTCGGTTAAAAAATAAAAGTAAAAAAAAAACGTGTCTGCATAACGACGGCGCTTTTGCTGCCAACGGATTTCATCTGCGTGTCGTCTGCTTTCTTTCGCTAATCGGCTGCACCTTCAGGCGCTGCTCCCGACGCCATCTATCAAAACGAACGCCAAACAAACCCCGCTACTGGACTTGATCGTCTGGGTCGCCGCCCGCCGTAGACCCTGGCAAGTTTTTTGGCCCTGTTTTTTACTAAAAGAGGACTACGCTTTGTAATTTTACAAGAAAAAACCGACATGTCAAATACACTTTTGACGAAAAGTTTAGATTGCTACGTGCAGGCGTCGATTTTTACGATCCATTTTAGATCGAGCCTGGTGACTTGGACCACCCTACTACACTGCCCCCTTGCTCTGCCCCGTACCGACCTCCGAAAAAGGCGTCCCGTGTCGCGCCTGGAGCACTCTACAGCTCTTTCGGAGCAGAGTAGCGCAATCTTTTGATCCGTGTGTTTTGCCGACAACATGGCCGACAGAGCAGCTCGGCGCGAGTCAGATGGTACTCAGGGTTCCAGGAGGCGGCCCGCTCTATGGGAGAACACATGTCGATCGACGCAACACGGCTGATTAAAAAATAAACGCCGAGTTCACACTTTTAGTCTGTCGGGGGAGTTGGTAGAGCACTAAACACTATCAAAGTTTTCATAATATCGGATGTGTGCTGAAAATATTGAGAAAGCAATTTTCAAGGCCATGGCGTTTGAAGCAGACGATTTTTGTACGCAGCGGAGATGGGCTTTTTGGGTTGGCCGGAGCGGGTCACGTGAACGGTGCGACGTCGCCGCGTCGTCTGCTGCATGATGCCGCTCAGGCAATCCTTACGTAACACACAACTTAGCGAGAATTATTTTAGAATTTTCTAATATTATGTCAAAAACTATTGTCGTTCCGTTCATCCCCACAATATTGAAGAAACAACGATTTTTTCACGTTCCCCATGCATTTCTGGCCGGAGCTGGAACCTCCGGGCGATCCTGCTGCTAGTCGCGGAGGGATGGCGTTCAATATTGCGCTACTCTGCTCCGAAGGAGCCATATAGTGCTCTAGTCGCTCCCACACAGATTACCAACGAGAGGCCGGACAAAACGGCGGCTTGGGCGCCGTTTTGAGAAAAAGCGGCGCAATGCCGTTTTTTCAGAACCGTCGACCAGGCCGACGAAATGCACTCGCATTTCATACGAGTGCTGCATCGGTTCTCGATATAAACTCGCAACCAATCATGGGCCGGAAGCGATGAGACAAACTAATGGCGGCTTGCATAATCCATGCATCATTTCACGATTTTGTAAGGGTCTATTTTGCTGAATAATGCTGAAAATACAGCTGTATACTTTTTGGAGTGGTGAAACACAGCATATATATATATATATATATATATATATATATATATATATATATATATATATATATATATATATATATATATATATATATATATATATATATATATATATATATATATAAAGAAGATTGGGAGTCGGTACTCCTGAAAAAAATGCATATATGCACAATATTAGGAGATTGGAAACAAAGTTTCCTGACAAACGTTCTTGAACGCGTGGCGCATTGTGGGATGTATATCGTTGCTCTGCTTCCGACCAGTTCAAAATCAAACTAGGTCCCCGAATCCGCGACATTCGAGTAAGTCAGCCGAGCAACGAATTTCGTAACTTACCCCAGAGTTGGTTATTCATGTCTCAGTGCTGTGCGTAAACAGCGACGTGGTGATCCTAAGGTACGACAGCACGAAGCGAAGGCGCGTACACGGCGACGTTGGGATCCCCATTTACGACAGCGCGTAGCACAGGAGGCTTACACAGCGACGTGAGTATCCCGAGGTGCGCCAACGTGCAACAACTATCGTTTTAGATGCGGAGCATCTCTTGCTCGGGTCTATGTCCCGCGGCCTTGTAGTCCGCACTCACACTACGCACGCGCAACTCTCCTCCTTCCCTCTCTCCAACAGCTGCGCGTTACTCTCTCGCTCTCTCTCTCTACCAGCTGCGTGCACTGCGCGTGCGTTCGCTTCTACTCACACCGCGCGCGCACGCGCAACTCTCGTCCTCTAGTCTCCTTTCCTTCAAGTGTGAAAAAAAAAAAAATAAACGGCGAGCGGCGAGCGTTTTAAGTTTCTCTGCCGCGAGCCGCGACGAAGGCTCGCGTAGGGGGTCACGCTAGGGCAGTCGGTGGCGCCATCTCTCGACGTCAGCACGCAACTGACTCTTTCCTCGAAACCAACACGATGCTCCGCATCACCCCATGGTTCCCCTCGGGAAGATGGTGTTTTTTTACTTCTCCGCACATTGTGGTCGAAAAAGGCATTCTTTTTGAGAGATCTGGAGATGTCCGTGGAAGTTGTCTAGAGGCCTGACATATCCTTACAAAAGTTCTGAGTGGGTTAGAGGTCCGTCATAGTTCTTTTTAAAAATCTTTGGGGTCTGTCGCAATCTTTCTAGAAGAGAGATACGTGATATATCAAAATAAATTTAAAGGCTCTTTGGGAGAGATCATTTGATCCTTCGGGACATATGAATGATGGAGGTGTAACAGCGCGTAACATCGAGGACTACGAAAAGGTACACACAAGACAGGACGAGCGCTGTGTCATTCTTAATTATGGAGCCGAATGTGTCAGCAAGCCATCGGTGGCATTATCGGAAAAAGAAATGCGTTTTTTGACTATGAATGGGGGCAAGTGATGTGTTGATAGCTCAAGCCCTTTGTGACGAGTCGGTTTGGGTGTCACATGCGTGGTTGAGTGTGCCTTTTATATTTTTCTGTTTTCTGTTGTCACTAATAAACATTTAGTTGCGAAATCAGCGCTCGTCCTGTGTTGTGTGTTCCTTTTCTTAGTCCTCGTTGTTAAACGCTGTTACCAGAGTGTCGAACCGGAACCGAACCGAACCGAAAACCGGAACAGAACCGTTATTTTTAGCCGAACCGGAACTGAACCGAACCGAAATCTTCGCCGCCATCTTGGAACTGAACCGGAACTGAACCGGAAAAAGATATAACGGTAACCGGTTCAAAACGGTTCACGGTATTTTTTTTATTACAAAATGAGTGTTTGAGAAGTAAAAGTTGGCAGCTGCATTTCTATGTAGTGATCAAATTGTCATAAACCGAATTGCAATGTATAAGAAATTGTGGGTTTTCGTGGCGCTTTTGTATTGGCACTACGATTAATCGTGTGTCACGTGGTCACGTGACGTCATGGTTTCAAGACATGCTGTCAAAATAATGTCACGTCACGTGGCCCCGTGGCGTAGTCGCATTACTCACCGCGTCAAGTCG
>JAZHYW010016967.1:0-19100 GCA_037355805.1 Ixodes ricinus | reverse complement strand
CGGCACTTGGATTTTGCTACTCACGTGATCGAATCTCGGCGAATGGCGACGCGGCGGCGCGTGGAAAACACGCGCAACTCTGGCTCTGTTTCGACGCTGCTCTCCGACGCATCTACCAACCGTGCGCCAAACGCGCCCCGACACTCGACTGGGCCGTCTGCGTCGCTGTCCGCCGTTGACCCTGGCAAGTTTTAATACGAAAGCATTAACTGTCTCACGGAGCGAGCCGACGTCATCAGCTTTGAAACCATGCAAAACGGCACCTTAATGAAACCACGCGCTAAGCTAGCCAACGGCACATTTTACGCCACTTCAGTCCTCTGGCTGGCGCGCGCGTCGACGAGGCTCCCGTTGGCCGCTGCGCGTCAGTTTGTGTGGTGTCATCCTGACTGCGTTATCACACTGTTGTGTTATCACACTATAGTGTTATTACTGATCACCGCGTTTGCCCGCCTCTTATCGGTTGTACGGCGCGTGGCTATTTATACGGCGCATGGAATAAACCATGGGGTGCGTTCTGCGGGAACTGCGTTGCTGTCTGTTCCTTCCTCGCGCCGCAAGGCACGCGACAGTTTGAACGATCGCACACCCGATGGCGCTGCATGTCCGCGAGGCAGCGGCTCCACCGTTCCACGCCCAAGGTCAGCGCGTTGTACGCCGCAGGTTAAAGAAGTGGAGCGAAGAGCGGCGTGCATGCTCGCATTCACAACTCATAAGAAGTGCTTAGGGGTACCTCGAGCCCCTTTTTTGCCCCATATTTTTAGAGAAAGCGCTACGCTTCCTAAATTTACAAGATAAAACCGACCTGTGAAATATAGACTTTTTTAATGTTTACAAAATCACAGTCCCGTGTGCGTCTTCACAGCTCCGCACGTGCGTGTTCGTCGCTTCGGAAAGCGAGGAAAGCACGCGCCATATGCACGAACACTCAAGATTGCACCGGCCACACTCTTTTTTTGGAAAGGTCTATACCTTTCCTGAAAGTTTAGATTGCTATGTGCAGGCGAACCGATTTTCGCGGTCCATTCTAGATCGAGCCTGGTTGCTTCGGTCACCCTATACATTGGCACATTGCACAGAACGAACTTTGACGGCGCGATACATTTTGTCTTGCTTGGTGTAACGATCTGTGTTGGAAAAGACACGTCAATGTCGCTCAGTTCCTCTTTTTTGTTTTTCTCACTAGCTGCTCGCACAAGCCACTTCCGATTAGCGTATCGCGCTCGCTACAGCTGGGTACTCAGGCGAGCAAAGAAATAAAGAGCCGCGTAATTCACTGAGAAAATAAATTCCGAGGAAGGAGACAGTAATCCCTCTCCTCCATAATCTCCTGAACAGTTCCGACGCGACTGCTGCAGCAAAGAAGCTCGACCCGCCGGAAAAAACGAAACCGCAAACCAGTCGCTTGCGTACTGTCTCTGCGTGTCGTCGGCTTCAAGAACGTGAAAACGCCGCCGTCCTATGCGCCAGCTTTCCCGCAATGTTTCTCCTCCTGTCACGTGATTTCCCGCCGCGATGTAGAGTGGCCAGCGCGGAAGTTGCCGCTCTGCCGCAGCGAAAAATTTCCAAACTGGTGGAGCCGTGCCGCTCAGCCGCTGCGGCTGGCCAGAGCGCCGCGACGGCAGAAATCGCGCCATTCTAGGGCCAAACATCGGTGCATGTGAAAACCCGCTGCGCTCTAAAACTCGCAGCGCCCTCTCTTGTCGTCATTCCAGGCGCTTGCGTGAATGGTTTCCTTCCGCTCTCCCGGGGTGGCGCTCCCATCGCGCATGTCTAGTCTACTCTCTTCCGGTGGTGGTCCCGTCGCGCGTGTCTAGTTTCCTCCGGCTCCTCGGGGCGGCGATACTCGTCCACGCGAATGTATATATATATATATATATAATAAAACAGAAATACGAGTTGCCGTTTACCGTTTTCAATTTTATTTCTCTCGTCGTAAGGGTGAGGCCGCGTACAGTCCGGACTTCCGAAGAGCAACGCGCCTACGAAGAGCAACGGCGGGAACGGCGACAAGAATACCAGCGGCGGCGGCGGGCGGCAAACACCACCGATGAAGGTCGTGCATAAATGTATTCGTACCTTTGCTCCAGTGTTATACACGTTTTTCAAAAAAGGAACGAAAGCTCGTTCCTCGTTCCTCGATTTCTGGAACGCGTTCCCGTTACAAGTTCCATATGTGAAAAAGGAACTCGTTCCCGTTACAGTTCAAAAATGGAACGTATCGTTACATACACGTTACATTTGCATTTTGCTTATTACTATATTTAGTTAACTGTATTAATGAACAAGTCTTCACCAAGAAAGTCGTAAACGTAGAAAAATGTTTGAACAGCAGTAGAGGCTTTGTTACACCACGTTTCGGGAAGGGACTTCCCTTCTTCAAGTGTGCAGAAAACACAGTTGCAAAGCGTTTTTAGAGAGACCGAAGTAGAGGAGGAACATTGAAAAAGCGAAAGAAAAAGTCATATAACAGTACAAGCAAAAACACTTGAGCATGAAAAAACTACATTCCAACAAAACACACATATAAAAAAAATGGTAGTTTTAAGGGGAACACGGTCGCGGCACTCTCGTTAGCGAAACCAAGAAGATATATCACAGGCAACTGCCTCCAAGTCACGTTAGAGTCAGAGCTCCAGATCACAGTCGAGTGAGCCTAAGTTAGTATAACGCCGAAGGAAACGAAGGACATAAACAAGCCCGAAGTGTGTGTAAACGGACACCAGAAATGTCACACGTGGGTGGCACCGCTCAACAGAATACCGAGAAATACTCCTTAAAACGCCTCCCAGCTCAAAATCTCCCCTCCCTGCAAGAAAAAAAAAAAAAAAGGAAGAAGAAGGAAGTTAGCGGGCGGCGTCCCCTCATCCCAATGTTTGCTCAAGTGTTTTTGCTTGTACTGTTATATATATGACTTTTTTCTTTCGCTGTTTCCAATGTTCCTCCTCTCCTTTGGTCTCTCTAAAAACGCTTTGCAACTGTATTTCTGCACACTAGAAGAAGGAAGTCTCTTCCCGAAACGTCGTGTTATAAAGCCTCTACTGCTGTTCGAACATTTTTCTACGTTTATATTTAGTTACATAGAACAAAGTTTTTGTTTTGTTTTTTAATCTATCCCATCAAATGGCCACATACGAATTTGAAGGCCGTGATGGAAGGGCACCAGGAGAAGAAAGCAAGCAAAGCAGGGTTTCATTTATTAATATATTCACCTTTAAAAATCTTAGCTTTTAACCGTATTCATGTTTGTGGTGGGCGGAATCAAACGAGCAAAATATACTGTTACCCAGCATTGCGCGAGCGTTTTACAACAACCTCACGCGTTTTAATCTAACAAAGTCCCTTGTGCGAACTTGAAAACAGTTGCTTCTCGGTGTTGTCCGCAAAACGATCAATGGAAGAAGGGGGTACGACTTCGGAAGGTCAGTCTTGAAAACTAAAACTCCTTCTTCATAAGGTTGGATTAGTCGTTCAGTTTGAAGGTGGGGGACTAGGGGACAACGAATAAAGGTTAATTCTTGTGTATCTTTTAAGTGACCAATGTTCGGGATCATAGGCGTAGACTTCGGGGGGCATCGGGGCTCGTGCCCCCTGGCGAAATTCGAGGGGGCAGAGCCCCCCCCCGGGTTCGGGCCATGATCCTTACCGAGACGCTGTTTACGTGCCATGTAACGAGTTTCTAGTAGTGGCATGTAAACAAAATAACGCCCACGTTGCCTTTATTGACATAATACATGGGAAATGGAATCCCAGCGTGCTTTCGTTAGCTTCAATCTCCAGTTCTGGCGAAAAAATAACACGTAGCAGCACCCCCCCCCCCCCCTCGGAGAACTTCTCAGCCTGCCCCCTCCGGGAAAATGGAAAGTCTACGCCGCTGTTCGGGATTCAAAGGTGCGTTCGATGTCTGGTAACATGTTATTTTGTTGTAACTCTAGGTCTCTGTGAAAGTTCAATGATGGCATGGCTATAGTCTGCCTTATATTTCAAGGTATATGAGGAATCGTGGAAGCAAAAAAATTTGCCCAATTTGAAACGTCTTTTTTTGTGTCTTTTCTTTTGACTAAAAGTTTTGCTTTTTTGTACCGCAGTTTTGGGCACTGAAAAAAAGAAACATTATTCACTAGCTTCCCTTCACCCGACTGTTACTAAACGAGGACCACACAAAATAAACCCTAAGATAATTAACCAAGAAGTTAACGAGATCCTGCTCTTGGTAAAGATATTGTTTTTATGCTTTTAAAACTCCCCTCATAGAAATTAAAAAAAAAACACTGGACGAAAAAAGGAACGCCGTTCCTTTTTCCGTTCCAGTAAAAATGGAACGAGTTCCCGTTCCAGTTCCACCGTTGCAGAATGGAACGGTGGCGTTCCTTCGTTCCTCCTAAGGGGAACGCGTTCCAGGAACGCCGTTGCGTACAACACTGCTTTGCTCAAAATTCTGTCACGTCTGTGTCGTGTCCTAAACAGCTTCGCTGGTCATCCACCTTCACAGAATTGAATGGCTCATTTTTCTTCAAGTTTTCCTTTTTGTTTTTGTAATTATTTTTATCGTGTCGGGATTACTGAATATCCCTAAAGATGCTCCACCCCGATAGATAACCCAACCCTATTTTAAACACTTTTCTTCCTTCAAAAACATCGACAGATAGCCCCCTCGTGGTAATTGCAGTCTTTAGTCTTTATTTATTTGGCTTCTGGAGAGCCGCGGCACCGCGGAAAGGCAGCAGCCCGTACCATGGAGTGCTCGCGGTGCCGCGTCTAATGAACATGATGATGTGATGAGTATATACATGAGAGATGAACGCCCTGAACAATGGTGAGCTTGGCCGAAATCGGGTTATTTAGCTACGGCGGGAGATAAGCCAATATTTATGACTGGGAAGGACAGTTGTCTATGCTCCGTTGCCCTCAATTTGAAAACGGGTCTGGCAAGTCACAGAATACAAAGGAGCATTTTCAAAATGTTTCTGGATCGCACACCGAAAGTTAGCATGCGCCTCATTTTCACCCGATTTACTCGCGCTTTCAAGTGGGCTATCTCTCTGGATATTATGGTAGAGAGATTCTCGAGAAGTAAGTGCCAAATGTTTAAGTTTTTGCAAAGGGTAAAAAAAAAAAATCGGATCGTTTTGTTTTTGCTTGGGGATGGCAAGTTTTGCTTCCATCAAGAAAGAAAGTAACAAAATAGCGTAATATGACCCGCTATAACTCAAAGGTGTCTTGTTCGTTGTCCCCACGGACGCCAACCGCGCTTGGTTTCGGCGACGCCTGACAAATGCCTCGGTTTCTTTTCCGAATTCACAAACGGTGATTGGTCTACCACCAATTTCACATGTCTCACACTGTGGTATCTCCAACCCGAAGACGCGGGACCACTTCCATCTTCTGACTTCAGGGGTCTACAGGAAGCGGAAATGTGGTTAACGCGCACCTATTAAAAAGAAATGCTGTCTTCGGGGAAAAAAAAATCAAATGCAAGAGTGCCGAGACGAGAAAAGCTCATTATCCTCGGCTGCCCGATAAAAGGCTGCGGCCCCAGACAACGACTCTCGGGACGACAATAAAGCGGGCGCCCATAAAAAAAGAAACGCGGTCATCGCGCGCTTTCCCGTTACCGAATCCGCATTGGGATTGGCCACCTAACGTTCTCCGGGCCTACTCAAAACAACCCCTCTCGCTCACGGACGGCGTCTTCCTTCCCTGCTCGGAGGTGCCGGTACGTCCACCGGACGGGTCCCGGAGTTTTGTCCCTGTTCGGTGGTAGGGCCCGTCGAGCGCCTCGGAAACCGCCGTACTCCGTCGGAGTCACTCCAGCAGTGTCAGAAGTGCATCGTCACGGCGAGGCACATAGCCGGGGGGGGGGGTGCATGGGCTTGGCCTTCCCTCCCCCCTCCCCTAAAATCTTCCGTTTTGCTGCAGCCTCCCTCCCGCTTCCCCTCATAGCAGCATTTTGTCTGCTTCTTTAGCAGGGGTTGTGGTGACGTCAGAAAGGCGCCCAGCTCTAATTGGCTCTCCTTCGAAGGATGATGGGTAGACCTCAAAGAAAGCTGCCTTGAGGTCTACCCACCATCCTTCGAAGGAGCCAATCAGAGCTCGGCATCTTTCTGACGTCACCACAACCCCTGCTAAAGAAGCAGACGAACTTGCGCTCCGCATTGATCTTCGTATCTTTTTACGCCACAAGCGTAAACACTCGTACAAGAATCACATACGCGCAAAGATAGGTACTGAACATGTCGGTCGACCGGAACTTTGCCCTGCTAAAGGGGCGACAAGCGGGAAGCAAGGTCAAGGCAGGGGGTGTACGCATGCGCAGAAGCTTACTGGAAAGAGGTCCATTCGGTTCAAAATAGTTCGGCAAAACATCCACCTTTTAGGTGGCTGACGCGTTCGCGCCGCGGCACCGCGCGAAGACGATGTTGAGATCTGAGAAAGAGCAGTAAACCGCTAGTTGGCAAGGCGGCAGGAAGAGATCCGCAACTTGAAAACTGGGAAAACATGGATGCGCTAATCTTGCCGAGTCATCTTAGACAAGCTTAGCCGCCGAATAAAAGAAAGGTTGTTTCGGAGAAACAACTATAAATACTGGAGAAGCAAAAAACAAGAAATCGAACTATAAGAATTCTATATTTATTAGGAAGTATGCGAATACGGTATATGTTGAAGTCGATTAGCGCTGCGTCACTCGTAACTTTCCAGTGCTAGGGACACCCACGGCGTATATAAAGTCCCTCGATACTTCTTTTCACGAGTAATACGAGCGACGAAGCACATTTCGCTGGAACATAATGGCGTCATTCAGTCTCCGGCCTTCTGCTGTGCGCCGCCATTTGCTTCCTAAAACCTGCAGCGTCACGCAGTCAGCGCTTCAAAGACTGTCGCTACTTGTATACTTAGACCTAGCCGACGCTACGAGGCAATGGGACAACTCAAGCAGCGTCAAAAACGCAAGTCACTAGGCCGTTTCTGATTGAGTGATGGACACCACTATGAGGCTGTCCGTCTTGGCATGATGGACACCCCACTGGTGCTTGTCCGACGCTGTCCTCTGCTGGCAGCTGTGGGATCCCTGCCCAATGGTAGACAAAACCTTATCGTCAAAACAAACTAAAAAAAACACATTCTACGGAAAAGGGTGGTGAGCGCAGTGACGTTGCACTTTCGACGCTTTTAGGGGCGAAGCTCCTTAAGGCGTGGGTCTGTCCCTCCTAGTTGTGGGTATGTAGCCACTTCGAGGTTTAGTTTATGAATGGCTCAAGAGATGGCGTGTTCCGGAATTAACTTTATGTAGAGATGACAGATGGCGCTTGCACTGCTCAGCTGTTGGCGGAGCGGAGAGCGCGCAAGGCGGCGGCAGCGCGCGCTCGCAGACAGAATCCAGCCGTGCGAGAGCGAGAGGCCGAAGCATGTCGTCAGGCTGCGCGTCGACGCCGCCAAGATCCGGCCGTGCGAGAGCGGGAAGCCGAATCGCGTCGTCAGTCTGCTCGGCGACGCCGCCAAGATCCGGCCGTACGAGGTGGGAAGCCGAAGCGGCACGGCAGCGTCGCCAAGATCCGGCCGTACGAGAGCGGGAAGCCGAAGCGGCACGGCAGCGGCGCCAAGAGGATCTGCAGAACGTCAGGGAACGGGAAGCGGCAAGAAAGCGCGCGTATCGGCAGGCAGACCCCGATGCAGCGAGAGCTCGTGAGGCGTCTGCAAAACGCATCAGGCGAGCTCAGCCCGAAGGTGCCGACGCGCGGTTTAAGCGAGACTTTCTAGACGTTTCGTTCGGCCATAGCTGTGGTGTGTGTGATAGATTGTGGTTTGTATACACACACACACAGTGTTTCTCACGTCTTTACATGGCGATGAGTGGGCGAATTAACGGAAGAATCGCTGGTTTACCGACGATTCACTCCGGAGCTTCGCCCACTCATCATCATTCACCACGTGGATATGCTGTGACTTTTTTCTTCAACTTTGACACCAGGCTTTCGGCGATTTCCACAAGATGTCCTTCTGAAGTTGCGATTTCCACAAGATGTCCTTCTGAAGAAAGTTGCGCGTTCCATACATTCACAGATTGTCCCACAATCTCGCAAAGATAGCTGACGTTTCGGCGTTCCTGTAGTGTTTACAGCACCGTCGAAGATTATCCAGATTATGTTCAAGGAGTGAATAACAAGTCATGCACGGCGGGAGCATGCGCAAAGAAGCATGCCAACAAATATGTAGAATGCGAAACAGCGGTAGTTTACGAGATACCAACGTCATGCGGGAGAACGTGACGTAGGGCAGACGGGGAGGTGCGTCAACGAGAGGCCAGGGAGCATGACCTTTCTGTTAGGCGGTCACCCTCGGGAAACTTGGCCGTTCATTGTGATCGATGCCCATGTTCTCCCGCACTCGATGAAACGCAGATTTGGGAAGATATAAAACGAGAATAGAAAGAGAGATCTTCGAGGCATTTAAAATCAGGGTGAAGGGCGAGGCATGCATCAGCACTTCCTCAGTCTGTTTATCAGATAAGGAATTTGAATTCATTTCACGAGAAGTTTGATTAATAGCAAATGGTTGCATGGGTGTGTATATATATGTCTGTTTTTCTGAATAAAAATTCAGTTGAAAGTAGCGCATCGTATCGTCTATCTCTCTGTTGTCCTTGTTTTCTGGCGCTCTTCGAATCTAAGATGTACCAACTTGCCCAACTCCAGATTCTTCTACAGGATAATGATATACCTTTATTTTACCTAATAAATGTGAACTAATAATAAAAACTTTATTTTCTCCCTTACACCTTCCATTTCATTTTTTATTACGATGTGAGTGATGACTCATGCCAAGCGATGTGGCCAATAATGAACAGGAACGGCGCCTTGACATTTTATGAAACCTGTGATCACCGGGTGCAGTGACGGAAGTACGTCCCTTCAAGGATGTATCCTCGTACTTAAAGAAAATACTTGTTCAAGACACGAAGACGTCCTTGAAGCAGGACGTCTCCATGTCGCATACAAGAAAAAAATAAAAAGACGTGCTTCTCTTTTGTTGATTTTTCGTAATCGGCGAAGTCGCTTACAAAATCGGCTCACCGCAGTGTCGACCTGCCGGCTTTTCAACCTACGCTTTTAGAAAGGAAGCTATTCTCCCAGGATAGCATGAAAACTTAAGTAAATAGATGAATACAAAAGAAACAACAAAAGAAACAACAAAGAAACAACAAAGAAACAACATTAAAAAAAAGTGCTATCAGTTCTTGCAGACTTGTACTACATACACCACGTACACACAGTTGGACTGCTTTTAGACACATATATGTCAGCCATGTGCCTATCTCAAATACTCTACTCAAGATACTGTATTTCAAATACTTTTTGAAGTATCTTCGTATCTTGGAAATACTTTTGATCAATAGTATTTGATACTCTATTTTAAATACATGTCTGTGTATCTTGTACTCATTATCTCAAATACATTTTTGACGTTCCGCCATTTTTCCGAGTTTTTCGGAATGAAGTGGCGTGGGCGTGGCACGAACAAACGTGAACATTCTTTTGAACAACCAAATCCTGTTGCTAGCCCCGATTAGCTACGGTGACTTTGATTGAGCTCGTGAAAACATCGCTTTTTTGCCGATTGTGACTCATATTTCATCCCAAATTTCGTACAATGAAGGCTTTCCCATCGCCTTTCCAAAGGCGCCTTTTGTTTCCTAGAGTTTCCCCCAAAAATCCTAGAACAAAAGAGGTGGTTTTACGGAAGTAAAGATTGCCACACTGAGGCGCAACGCCGACCGGGAAACGACCCACGACAACAATGCAGACTTGAGTTTCAAGAAAATAACAAATGGAAGAAAATGAGAAGTGGACACACACAAAAAAAAATACATTTTTGTTTTGCTTGTATATTTGAGCCCGGTACAGCAAAACGTCGAGGTTTTCTTTTGTTTCTTTTCTTTTGTCGTCAAGCCCGTCACTTAATGCTCTCGCGAACACTATCTGTAAACGAACATTGATAAGCAGAGAACAGGACAGGAAATGAACTAGGAGCTGGATGACCACTCAAAGTGCCAACAAAGCGTCCCCCAACGTTGAGTGCCATTCTGAACGCAACCTACTTGAAGAAGGTGCGACCACTACCGCGGCTATTATGTGGATTATCTTTGTTATCCATTCACTCATATCCGTATCCCAAGTTCCTTTATAGTGAAGTCCCCATATAGGGAATATGGATTGTAGTTAAACGATGCGTCTACAGGTGCGCCGCAGGACGTGATTAAAAGCGATGTCACTATTGGCAAAGTGCTCTGTCCCGTTTGTTGTCCCCACACCTCGGTGTTTACCCAACACAAGGCCTGTGCACACGCCCACAGGCTTTGTGGGCATGTTCATGTTAACTTTTTTAATAAAGCGCGGGGCACAGTGTAGTGTAAAAATACTAACAATTAGCGAAGTGATGTTAAGTGCCGGATCTCTCCCGAAAGCAGTCGTCAGAGGATGCGAGCTTGACCCACTTGGGCTTTTTGATGAGCAGGGCACCATGCATGCTGCATTGTTCATGCAGGCCGGAGTGGAAACAAAAGAGCCCCTCCTCCCCTCACCGGAGAACTCGAACTCCAGCCGAACGCTGACGCCGCGTTCGGTTAAGTCAGCCGAGTGCTGAGTCATTATATTTGCTGTCCCCATCCATGTAGTTCTAAAGTTAACCGCTTGGGGCGCCACGGTTTGATCTCCTCCCCAATAGCTAAAGCGACCTATTTCTTTTTGTCCCGGAAATGTTTTGTAACATGTATCAGTGATATTGCCACGCGCGTTGCCGAGCGAAAGCGCGGCCGAATGGTTGCCGCCCTTGGCTCTCGCGCGGAGACTCCAGGTTCGATTCCAGGGAGCGGACTCCTCTTTTATTTATTCTTTGAACTTTACATTCTCGTAAGTTCGAGAACCTTGTCTGATCGAGTTACGAATGTTCTACACACCGAACGTTCTGCGGCGAATGTTCGAGAAACCCACGCGGGTACAAGAAGGTGCTCCACGTGGCGGTCCTGAGTCAGTCTGGCCCCATCGCTCGATCCTGCTGTTTCACCGACATCGACGGCTGTGACGCTAGCCTTTCTCTATTTTGTTTTGGGCACAAGTTCGGCCCATCAAACGTCTAGTTTCTTCAGTTATTCGCCGCCTCATCTTTTGTCATTCGTGACAATATCCTGCCCCTTATAGTATGACTGCATAAAATAACCCTAAGATGTTTTTTTTGCCGTTTTGTCTTGTTGCGTGCTAATAAACCATTCTATAAACCAGATTTGCACAGCTGTATAATTGTCGTTGTCACTGACGTCGATAGAAATTAAGCAATGCGGAAGTATCTTCAGAAGTAATTGAATTACATTTCTAAGTATTTGTACTCTACTCAAGATACTTTGCAGTGAAAGTAACTTGAGCAGTATTTTAAACACTTTATGAAGCAGGTATTTAGTAACTTAACTTAAATAATGTCCAGTGGCCCTGTTTCCTTTATTGTTCCAGAAAGAGGTTCAAATCGTGTACACATAACGGGCGTAGGAGGCAGTAGCTGAACATGCATTCATTTTTGCTTAGCGGTTGAAGAGACGTTCTGCTGCCTGGTGTCATTTGTTGTAGTCGGAGTGTGGAACCGGAATTTTTATCGGTTCGGTTCGGGTTCGAGTGCACGGCTTTCGGTTCAGTTCCGGTTCAGTTCCGGGGAGCAAAAATAACGGTTCGAACCGGTTCGAACCGCTAAATTGAGAATATATTCTCCGCGTTGTTTTGGCAATAGGTACTATTTCAACCGTGAAACGAGTAACTATATAGCTTTTTTATCATTCGTACAATCCACTTTTATTTTCAGGAACCAAAAATTAAAAAAAAGGTTATTTATTTTGGCAAAACAGTAAAAGCAAAACTAGATTAACATACAAAACTTCGTGTTTATACGCACCCAACATCTAGTTGTTTACCTCAGTCGCAAACATTTTACTTGAATCGAAAGGTTAATAGTCTGGTAGGTCGCCTAAAATACCCGTGATAGGTACAACTTTGCGTCGCGGTATTATATGTTGAATACTAGTTGTGCTCTTGAACTTTTGAATTAATTACAGTGTATACAATCACGGAATGGGCACCTCGTCGTCATATAAATCCTGAAATATAGTTTACGAAATACGTTTCACAATGTATATGATGACGACGCAACTAAGCTAAAAACAATAATATTTTCAAAATGTAATTTAAGTTTTAGGACACCTTTCAGTCCACCTTTCATAGAAACACTGAGCGTCAATCACAACGCTTGTTTTCCTGACCACCTTTGTTTGCACTCAGCACCTTGATACAGTCGAATAATCATGCAGAAACGAGAAATAAAAGTTTTGATTATTATGCAATTAATGCAAAGGAGCAAGCGAGCGGGACATGAATGACAATAATAATCCCTAAAGAAGGGGAACACAGGGGGCAAAGGTCGAACACAAGTCTCCGAACACAGCTAGGTGACCGATGCGCGACCGAAAAAATCCGCCTGGTCCTGGTATCGAACCAAGGACGTCTCCATTTCCAGTGGAGAGGTCCCTGGTTCGATACCAGAACCAGGCGGATTTTTTCGGTTGCGCATCAGTCACCTAGCTGTGTTCGGAGATTTGTGTTTGTCCTTTATCCCCTGTGTTCCCCTTCTCCAGGGTTTATTATTGTCATTCTTATCAGATAAAAATTGTTCACTCTAATTTATACTCACCTTCGTACTTAGATCGAATCTGGCCTGAAATAGCGCGTACCCAAGTGAACATTTTCGCCATAGCTTGGCGTTTGAGGGTTGTTCTTGACAAGATGCCGGTCAGTGCAATTTGCATTGACCGGCATATTTTTTTATATATATATAAGAAGTGGAAAACTTTTAGACGGGCTATTCGTCTACGATGCTCTAGAGTACGTATTTTGTTGGTTTTCATAAACAGTGAAGGCGTATCAGAGGTCAGATTCACGAAGAGCTTCTAAGGTTACGAAACCTTAGCTAAGAAGTTTGTAAGTTTACTGCAAGCGCCCTATCCCCGCGAGAGCGGGCTGTTGCTATGGCGACGGCGTCTTCAGCAACACGAACAACCAATGGGAGAGCTCAGCATGGTTCTGAGCACGTGGATTTTGAATAACAAACGCAGGCAGTCTTTCCGCCAACCCGTGTCTGGGGTTCGTGTCCGTGCAGTGAAATGCCGACGCTAACACGATTTAAACGGGCCCGAATGCCGAGGCCGGGATAACCGCCTTCGTCGACTGCTACGAACTCGATCGCAACGAAGTCAACACAACTGTCATCGATGCTCAAAGAAGACGACCCGTGCCGCTCGTTTGCAAAGCGGCGTAGATAAAAACAAATCGCCGCGGCGTTTT
The DNA here is from genome assembly GCA_037355805.1 of Ixodes ricinus. Lineage (NCBI taxonomy): Eukaryota > Metazoa > Arthropoda > Arachnida > Ixodida > Ixodidae > Ixodes > Ixodes ricinus. The sequence goes on along the minus strand of JAZHYW010016967.1, from coordinate 5,724 downwards.
TCGCGGTCTCGGAGATGCAGGCGTTTGAACTACGAGTGTGTCAGCAAGAGCCACGTAAATACCTGTTCACACTCGGAGCGGACGCGCGTTTGATCCAAGTGCTGGATTCGCGCGGTTGCACCGCGTCTTGGTAAGCTGTTTCGACACCGATCTTTTACGATTGCAACTCGATGCTGACGTGACACTCGGCAAAGAAAGGTTGGACCGGCATCGCGTAGCTCTGCACGAACTGTTATAGCTTGACAGTGACGTACGGTCGTGTCAGCATAAAAATGGCATGCTAATAACAAAGTGTACATACCGTGTTGCGAACGGAATCCCTACGGTGTTTATTTGAGCTCTATATCACGCAAAACAAGCAGACAGAATCGATGAGAGTCCGTTTTCGACGACAGCGTTCATCACCGCTGCCTCGGAAAACAAGGAGATGACAAGGGAAAGAGATTGACTTGTTTATCTATAGAATTGAGGTCAGCGACCAGAGTATTAATACGGGAAGGGTCCACAAGAGTCGCGCGGGCATATTCTATTCAGCAAGGTCGTGGGCAGACGGTCTTGGCCAAGGACCGTCGTAGCAACGCTGCGTCGGAGCAGGTCGGAGTGCCTGCTACGGTAGGAAGAGCGGAGAGAGAAAAAATGCCCCTTCCCTCTCACCCCGTCGTCGTCTGCTCCGCGAATTTACCCGATTTTTACACCCCGAACATGTTTCAGGAGAATCGGGTTAAACCCGATTTCTCCCCGAATCCCAAAACCACATAACGAGACCTATTTATTTTTGCGCCGCACGGAGTTCTTAATAATAATAATAATATACTTTATTTCCATCAAATGATGGGGGGCCCAAAGGAAAAAAGCTGCAGTAGGCAGCTTGACTGGTCCTCGGGCCCCTTACACTGGTCAGCAGCAAGCATGCGGAAAAAATAGAAAAAAAGGCAAAGTATACAGTGGAACCGTTGCAGATCTACGGTTGACATTTCTACAAACCAAGGCTCACCCAAGTGCAAAACATAGACAGAAAACAAAATCACGTACAGAAATATAAGCGCAGGTCCTTGAAAGTGAAACTATCAAAATCAATATTATCAGTGCAAAGACTATTTAGCAAATGTGGGAGTGTGAAATTTAACATTTGATAGCCATAGTTTGTTCGTTGCGTGACCATCCTCCATTTCTCTGTGTTGCGGGTAGAATAATGTGGGAAATTTCCCTTAACGACGCAAGTCTTTCCAGAAAACATAATCCCCTTATTTTTTCACTTTTAAAACTTGTAGCGAGTCTGTACTGATATAATTTATAAATGCTAATTATTTTACAAATCTTAAATAAATCGGCAGAATGAAAGTTGTATGGCACATTACATATTCCTCTCAATATTTTTTTCTGCAGCAAAAACAGTTTTTCTATATTAGTCATTGTGGATGTGCCCCAAACTAAAAGACAATACGTTAAATGGGAATAAAATAGTGATTTATAGAGCAACAATTTAACGCTCGTTGGTAAAACAGATCGGTAGCGATTTACAATCCCAACTACCCGAGCAAGCTTTGGAACAATATAGTTTATATGATTATCCCAGCTCATTGTCTCACTAAAAAACACTCCAAGTGTTTTGAAACAACTAACGATTTCTATGGGAGACGAGTCAAAGCGGAGAACCTTCGATATAGCCAGAGACTTGTTTTTTGGTCGAAAAATGACTGCTTTCGTCTTATTAATATTAATTTTGAGTGAGTTGCTATCCCCCAGCCTTTTATATTTAATAGAGTAAAGTTCGCCATATCAATTAATTCGTCACAGGTATCGGCAGAAAAAAAAATGGTAGTGTCATCTGCATAAATTACAAATTTCGCCTTAGTATTTACGTTGACTATATCATTAATGTATAAATTAAAAAGAAATGGTCCCAATATGCTTCCTTGTGGAACCCCTGACGTAATGGATCTTACAGTTGAAAAGTGACCGTTTATGTTAACATATTGCTCACGATGTCGTAGGTATGATTTTAAAAGCTGTAGGGCTGTAGGGTTTGCGGTGCACACACGCTAGCTGCCCTACCTCGGGACAACAGTGACCTATAGTTCATTTCGCAAGCTGCGTGCAGCACTGTGGACGCTACACGACTCTCAACCAACCGCCCAACGAGCGCGCCTAACTCACCGTGACATTCTACGGAGGCCGGCTGAGGAAAAGCGACAATAGGCGTTGGGGCCTCGGAGGGACATTTCCGTCCCCCCGCTGTGCAGGTGGAACCGCCTCGGCACGCCACGTAGCTTCGGCCCTGCTGCACGCAGCTTGTGAAATGCACTATCAATCCCCTTCGACCGCTGAGGTGTCGACGCCCAGCACGGTCTCTCGGGTAGCATGGCCATCTCGCTGGCGTCCAACCTTTCTCACGAACAACGTCCGAGCCAGTCAGTCGCGTAAACAGATCGGGAAAACTTAACAGGTTTATTCCATAGCGAAATATCTGATCGAAGACGACTGTCCCTCGAACGGTCGGGGTTTTTGTTGACACCTGAGGGAGAGGAGGACTCCGTGGGCGGTGCTTCCCTTGAAGCGACCGACGGCAATCGGAGCTGGAAAACCCTGATGTCCCCCCGATTACCAGCTTGAAACAGACCCTTAATTTTAACGCGTGAGCGTTAAGAAGCTCGTAAAACGCAATAAAAAAAAAAAAGAATGTATTTTTGAGTATTTTTGTAAATTTAACCCGAAAAAACCCGAATTTCGGAATGTTTCCACAAAAAACCCGATTTCTCCCCGATTATCAGCTTGAAAAATAGCACCCGATTTTTACCCCCGAATTTAAAAAAATATAAAACCCGAAAACGAACAACCCTATACCTAACATCCGGATGGCGTTCAAACTCGGCTTAAAATCGCGTCATTTTGGAAATTTCAAGCGCAGATGCGCGGATTAGTGATATAAGCTGATTTTAGAGTAGCCATAAATATTCTAAAATCGCGAATCACTTCACAACGGCATGCCACGAGTGAGAGTTCGATGTTCCGCACAGCCCGCCGGTACAGTCCAAAGATAAAGAACGGCAACCTCCCGGTTTGTCGTCTGCTAGCAGAGTCAAGCGCGTGCCGTCTCTCTGCTGAACTTCCCGGATTTGTGTGGAGTGGGCGCTGCGGTCTAATAAAATGTCGCCGCCCTGAGAGCCCTAAATGGAATGGTCTATATTCTGCCGAGCTCGCCTTTGGCGGTCAGCTTAGTCGTTGGGATCGTTGCCGTTGTAGCTTTTCCCGTGTGTTTCTGGATCCACCATTCATGTTCGTCGTGGTCTGTTTCAAAGACTTTCTTTTTTTCCTTCAGCTTGAAGTCGGAACGCGCGAAAAATAGTACGTAGAAAAATTAATGTACGCTGGTCGTCGCGATCAAGTAACTGAGCGACGCTGTCGTATGTTGATTTGATCGTCAAAAAGTGCCAAAACAGCTCCGGAGCTGTCGTAGATTCCATCGTAACCTGCGGGAAGGTTACGATAATTTCGTTTCGTGAATACGAATTTGTTTTGACATTTTGTCGTAAGATCGTTTCGCGAATCTGGCCTCAGTTCTTTTAAATTTTTCGTAAATAAAGCTCACAGCACGTCTTTGAACTCGTTCCAATATTTCAGAATCTGATTTAGTATGAGGGTCCCAAGCTATTCTACCATATTCTGAGTTTAGGTCTAACAAGTGGAATTGTAAGCCAATAATTTCACATTCTGAGTAGCGTATTTTAGCTTGCTGCGCTTAAAAGACCCGGCTTACACTGCGCCTTGATTATTTCGGTGTCCTAATAATTTGCCTGTGTACACCTTTCTAGTTGGACTGCTGTGTGTAACTATCATTCTAGGCAATCAAGCGTGTCTGCATTCGTAAATATTTGTAGCTACGAATGCAAATCCACTCCCAGTGCTTACATGTCGGAGCTGTTCCACGGCGCCCGATTACTTCCCGTGCAGCAATATTTGTTTACTAGACCATCTGTTATTTCTAAACTACTTTATCGACGATAAAACATGTTTGTATCAATAAAAAGTTGTTTTCACGCCGATATATTCCCGCAAGATGACAACTTCATATGTCAGCGCTAGCCGCAGGCACCCGGCCCGACTCGATCGCCTCATTGTGGTGACGTCACGGAGGAGTGCTCCGGCCTTGTCTCTAGGTGGTGTTGGCTCGCTACCCCATTCTAGGTCACTGTAGATCTGCTAAAAGTCTCTGGCGGCTATAGCTGTGTGCGCGGCTGCTGAGCACTCGCTGTCGGCGAGCTTCCACGGTTCTTTTGCAACGTGAATTCCGCATCATCAAGATTGCCAGACTTAGCAAGCTACTAATGTGAGTTCGTTCTGAGCATCCGCTCTAAACATCGCCCTCAAAACATGGCGTCCAGTGAATATCCCCTATTGGAGGCGCCCTTTCACCCTTGCTGGTGTTAGCCTGATGGCAGCTGATAAAACCTGTTTGCTCTACTGACGCCTAACCCCTGCTGCACTGGAAATGGACAGGTCCCGGGTTCAATACCCGGTGTAGGCGTTGTTATTTTTTTTGTTCGGTCGCATATTAGTTATTTAGCTGTTTTTGGAGGTTTGCGTTTGTCCTTTCTCCCTCTTGTTCCCCTTCTCCGGGGATTAGCTTTCGTCATTCTTGTCCAGCTCGCTTTGCGCCTTTGAATTTAATTGCGTTATAATCGCAACCTTAAATTGCATAGCTTTCACAGTTATTGGTGTTAGACTGGTGGCAGCTGATAAAACCTGTTTGCTCTACTGGCGTCTAACCCCTGGTTAAAGCTCAGTTGGTAGAGGGCTCCTCTGGAAAAAAAAATCGCTTGAGTTTCGATCCCCGGACCAGGCAGATTTTTAGATGCGGAGCATCTCTTGCTCGGGTCTATGTCCCGCGGCGTCGGCGTCGGCGTCGTAGTCCGCACTCACACTACGCATGCGCAACTCTCCTCCTTCCCTCTCTCCAACAGCTGCGCGTTACTCTCTCCGCTCTCTCTCTCTACCAGCTGCGTGCACTTCGCGTGCGTTCGCTTCTACTCACACCGCGCGCGCATGCGCAACTCTCCTCCTCTAGTCTCCTCTCCTTCAAGTGTGAATATAAGCAGCGGTAGCGCGCTGCGCGCGTTCGGGGAGGAAGTGGCCGAGTGGGCTAACGCGTCTCAGCTCGGAGCGTGGAGCGAAAGCTTGCGCTGGGAACCTCCTGGGTTCGATTCCCCACCGCCCCCGCCCGTTTCGATCTGGATGAGTTTCGTACCGGCACGCGTTCGTGTGATCACTACTGCGTGATGCACGTTAAAAAAATTACACCATCTTCCCGAGGGGAACCATGGGGTGATGCGGAGCATCGCGGAGTTTCCAACAACGTTCACGCGATGTGTGGTAACCAACGCAAGTTAACAACGTAATAACACGCAAGTTAACAACGTTACTAACACCGTTAATAACGATCCGCGATGCTCCGCATCACCCCAATAGTTCCCCCTCTGGAAGATGGTGTAATTCCCACTCGGTCGCGCACCAGTCAATTAGTTGTGTCTGGCGATTTGTGTAACGTCCCTTGTCCCTCTTTTCCCCTTATCCGGGAATTTTTTCGCCATACATTGACCAGCTCGCTTGCACCTTTGCATTTGATTGCATTATCAGCTTTAAATAAAACAACAAGGTTTGTTTCTCAAGAGCGGCTGTTCACGAAACCATGTTGTTCAGGGAATATCTTCCGACAAAAATATGCAT